>JAQQSW010007706.1:0-13638 GCA_028646575.1 Pseudocheirus occidentalis
GAGAGAAAGAGAGAGAGAGAGAAAGAGAGAGAGAACCCCCACCCTCCCCACTCTATTCTTTGTTTTGTTTTGGTTCTCAGCTGCCTTCTGCACCTTGGAACCACCTAAGGTCTTACAATTCTACATGCAGATTCTTAAAGGAAAACACCCTGGCGCAATACAAACTGAGGTCACGGCCCCGTATTCTGTGTCTAGATGCAGCCTTATGTTTCAGGGAATGGTTTCTGCCAACTGATCAGATATCTCTTTCTTTACCCAGGTGTCCTGCTACATTTCCTGGCAACCTGAAAGGCACTGGGAGACAGAATATCGCTGAAAGGAGTATAACCTGCCCTGGGTCAGGGGAAAGAGAGAATAGCCATATGCAAGCTCTGCCCAGAATCAGAAAGAAACTAAGAAGTGGTTCTAGGGGTAGATGGGCTCAGTTATTCTATATCAGTGGTTCTCAACCTTCCTAATGCCACGACCCTTTAATACGCCTATGTGGACATATCTGCATGTGGGCCCACCCGCCTGGAGATGGATAGAGGAGCAGTGTCTTGGTTCCTAAGACCATCGGAAATATTTTCTGATGGTCTTAGGCAACCCCTGTGACCCCTGTGAAAGGGTCATTCGACCCCCAAAGGGGTCGCAATCCACAGGTTGAGAACTGCTGCTCTATATGAACATTGGACTTGTTTGGTAACTGAGATCCTTCTGACTCTCTCACATCAAGGGTCAGCCCTACCATAGCCAGAGCAGGCAGCTGTCTGGCTTGTGTGGTTTCAGGGGCTTTCCAGTGAAGGCTCTTTTGTTTTCCCTAAATGCCCCCAACATCTCTGCAGTAATGGGTAGCTAGAGGGTACCATAGTGTACAGAAAGTCCTGTAGTCAGGAAGACGAGTTCAAATTCCACTTCAAACACTTCCTAGTTGTGTGACCCTAGGTAGTTTCTTCATTTATAAAATGAGGATCATAATAGCTCCTACCTCCAAGAATTGTTGTCAGGATCAAATGACATACCTGTTGTAAAGCACTTAGCGCAGTGCCTGGTACATGGCAAGCACTACACAATTCTAGCTATGATGATGATGATGATGAAGAGGAGGAGGAGGTGGATAATGAAATTCCATAGATACCATTTCATTTGGCTTAGAAGTTTCTTGGGGGCAGCTAGGTGATGTAGTGAGTAGAGCACCAGCCCTGGAGTCAGGAGGACCTGAGTTCAAATCCAGCCTCAGACACTTAACACAAAAAACTAGCCATGTGACCTTGGGCAAGTCACTTAACCCCAATTGCCCTATCTTCCCCCCTCCAAAAACTAAAATAAAATAAAGAAGTTTCTTGTCCCCTATTAAGATGTAAATATCCCAAGGAGTGGAAACACACAAAGCCTTATCAATTCTTCATACCTTAATGGAAATAAGATGGTCACATTCTCTCTTAAAAGTAACTTTTTATAATATATATGTATATTCTATATACACATATGTATATACATATATACATACATATGTGTTTATGTGTATCTTTATCTATCTAGATGATGATGGAGGCAGAGTATGAGGGCACTAGTAGCATAGGACAGGAAGGGAAAGTATTTGCATCCTCTGCTCGACAAAAGGCAAAAAGTGTCACTTTTTGCTATCTTATAAAAGTAAGATTGAGGAACAGTATGAGGAAATATGGAGCACACAGCAAGACTGAAAGAGTCCAGCCACCAGATTCTATTGAGGCAACGCTGTTGAGTAAAGATGGGCATTGAAGGAGTATAGAAACGGGTCAGGTCTGCTAGGTTGTTCCAAGGGCCCCTCGCTGGAGGAGGGCATGGAATGCAGCCAAGTCTGCTGGGTTTTCACAGGATTCTTAAGTGGGTCAGCAGGACCAGGAGGGACTAGGAGCCTCTGTTTCTGGGCACAGGAGTTGAGGAGGAGGTTCCTGGGGTACTGGAGGTTAGTTGATATCCAACCCCACCTGGGGTTTTCAGCTTCCTTCCTTGACTTCTTACTTTGTTGAGGCAGGAATGCTACAAAGATAAACTTGTTGACTTTCCTGTTCTGTTCACTTATTTGCTCTGTGGCAGTGACTTCTTTATCCATTTTGTTCAGTCTACTTATTAGCCAAAAAAAATGGTGATGAACTGACCCACTCACTGGTCTAAATGTAGATTTTGATGTTTTTGTTGTTGTGCAGTCGTGCCCAACTCTTTGTGACACCATTTGGGGTTTTCTTGGAAAAAATATCGGAATGGTTTGCCATTTCCTTTATTTGCTCATCTTACAGATGAATGAACTGAGGCAAACAGGGTTAAGTGACTTGCCAGGGTCACACAGCTAGGAAATCTAGACAGGCATGAATTAAAGGGTCTAAATTTCTGTAGTCTCACATATCAAGAGGTAAATCAGACGGGTGGGGGGGCCACGGGGCTATTGCAATAGCCCTTTGAAGACGTACTTCTCAGGTTTCACACTTGACCCCAATGGGGATTCAAGGAAAAGTCTTGGACCAGAACTACAACTAGGGCCTGATGGCTGTTGCTTTGTCCTAGGGCACCAACATGTCGAGACTGCATTGACAGCATTTTTAATCCTTAAGTAGAACAACTGAGCTTAGCATCTAATTAATAAAAATACTTAGGCAAAATTAGAAGCTACTAGATAACTGGTGGTGTCCGGAGGTCTTGTAAAGGCCACTCATCTACTATTACTATGGCACCACTCCTGCCCACTACCCACCTAGACTTCCCTAGCATTATTTAATTTGAGTGTGCATTTCATGAGTGCTACTTGCCCCAGGAGCTAAGACAGGTTTCTACCCCATACTGACACAGCTCATGAATGCACTGCCTTAGCAAAGACAGTGGCCAAATTTAATCAGGTTGATTATCTTGATGACCTGGTAAAGGCTTGTGTACCCCCTGCCTGGCTTCCACTGCCTATACCAGAATTAAGTCCCTGATGCAGAATCCTTGTTCTCCCCCCAGATATAGTCAGGACCCACCCTGTGACTTCTGAGCCTCCTAGGCACTTAATACAGGTTTTTCAAATGTGTTTGCCTTTGAAAGCTGTTTCTTTCTGACCTTTTCCTCTCAGATTTCCTCATTTGGGACTCTGCATTTTCCCAGAATGCGTTTGGGGCGGCATTCTATCTATCGGACAGAGGAAATCCTAAAAGCAGTGAAGAACTTCTACAGACAGCAAAGTCGCATCATTTTCTTAGTACTGGTGCTCAAGCATGACTATCAATCCAATTTAGAGAGTGCAGAATTGCTTCCTGAGCAAATAGGCACCATTAATATATTTCTGCATCTACAGATTGAATTTTATTTTTTAAGAGCTGAACAATCGGACTGATTTTCCTTCTTGGGTACTAAAGCAGGTAAATTAGATGAAAAGAATTCTGGCTATAGTAGCTGAAATTCTATTCAGACCTTGAAGCTTAGAACACTCAAATGACAGTAGCTGACATTTGTATAGAGCCCTAAGGTCTGCAAAGCGCTAGATGTACATTTTCTCATTTGAGCCTTGCATCAACTCTTGGCATTTTAATTCCCATTCCCGCCCCCAGTTAATGTAAATTGAGTCGGAAAAGTTATGTGTTTTAACCATGGTCATAGAGCTTGTAAATGTCAGAGATAGGATTCAAACTTGGGCCTCTAATGTCTCCAGGTCCACCATTCTCTGATGACAATATCAATTCTCTATCTGCCACTGTTGGTCTTCACCCAAGCTTCCTAGACAGTGCTTTCTCCCACTAGTTCCTGGGTTTTCTGACATAAATATATGAAGTATTAATATACTTTATATATATTACTGTTCTTTTCTTCCCAATCCCCACTTATCCCTCCAAATTTTTTATTTGATGTGTTCCTTTGGAATAGGATATATATGTACAGTCATATCACATACATATATGTATATGCACACACCCTCTATATGACACATGTATGACATACATACATGCTGTATCTATCTACACCCCATTTGACTTCTAAAATTGTAGTCAATTCGGGGATCTCATTCCATGAATGTATCAAACATATAGATAGATAGATAGATAGATAGATAGATAGGCGACCCCTGTGTGTTATTTTTATATATATATATACACACATATATAAATTGATTTCCTGCAGTGAGGTTCTTTAATTCTTCTTGCTTGTTACTAATACTGTGTGCATTTATATACAGACAACTGAGTCTGTGGGTTGTGTTGCTGGCTCCTCTCTTGGATTTAATCTCTTGTGAATTTTTGTGTGTTTTTACTGCTGTTCTGTCCCATATGACTATGAAGGGATTTTGTCCAACCTTTCTTTGCATCCCGAGCACTAACACAACACCTGGCACATAAGAGAAGCTTGCTGTTTGTTGTTGTCCAGTCATTTTAGTCACGCCTGACTCTTCGTGATCCCTTTCTGGTTTTCTAGGCAAAGATACTGGAGTGGTTTGCCATTTCCTTCTCCAGATCATTTTACAGATGAGGAAACTGAGGCAAACAAGGTTAAGTGACTCACCCAAGGTCACACAACCAGTATGTGTCTGGGGCCAGATTTGAACTCGAGTCTTCCTGACTCTAGGTCTGGCGCTCCATCTATTGTGTCACCTAGCTGCTCTAGGTACTTAACAAATGTTGATTGGCTCCCTAATTGACTATTCTTCCCTATTTCTATATTGCCACACACGGAACATTGTTTCAATCTCTGTTCTCCACTATTAGGAAGTCTACTGATAAGCTACAGAGTCTAGAAGAGAGTAACCAGGACAGTAAAAGTCCCCAAGGTCACATCACATGATGACTGATTGAAGGAACGGGGAGTGCGGGGGTGGTGGTGGTGCAGCATTTAGGTTGGAGAAGACTCAAAAGAGGACATGTCAGCTGTTTTCAGGTATTAAAAGGTTGTTATGGTGAGGGGGCAGGGGAAGGAATTTTGTTTTTGTAGTGGGCAGCTAGGTGAGCTCCAGATTTAGAGTCAGGAAGATTAATCTTCATGAGTTCAAATCTGACCTCGGACACTTATTAGCTTCATGACCCTGGGCAAGTCACTTAACCCTGTTTGCCTCAGTTTCCTATATGGTGAACTACTCTGCTAAGAAAACTGAACCAGAAATGAGTGAAAAATGACTGAGCAACAAAATGGGAAAGAGGGATTCAATTTGCTCTATTTGGTCCCAAAGGGAAGAATGAAGAGAAGTGGGTGGGGACTACAAGAACAATGTCAAGAACAACTTCCTAACAATTAGAGCTCACCAAAAGTGAGAGGAACGGTTTTCCCCTTGCTAGAAATCTTCAAGATGAGACTGGATGATCACGTGTCCAGTGTGTTGTACTAGGGTTGCCCTTTGGAGTGTGGGTTAGACTAGGTACCCACAAAGCCCCTTCTCACTCTAAAATTCTGGGATTCTTCTTAGAACTTAGCTACTCTCTACAATACTTAACTCAATGTTATATATGTAAAGCAATTTATTCCTTCCTCCCTCCTTTTCAGTTTAAAGTTCCCCTTTAAGTTTTCAATTTAAAACCTTTTTGATTAGATTTGCTAGACTCCAGGCAAATACATTCTTTAAAAAAAATTATCTTTTTCTTTATTGTCTGCATTTCCTCCTATAATCCTCTTCTGCCCCCTCCCAGATAGAAATCATACATATGATATATTCTTATTTGTATAAACACATACATACATGTTGATCTATATTATATATGTATATGAGCGTGCGTGTGTATAAAAGGATATTGATAAATATATTCTTAACAGCCCTTGTCAAGTACACCCCATCCCTGGCCAGAAGTCTGTCATGCCTTTATTCTAAGTCATGGTCTGGAAATCCAAATCCCATTCTCAAATACCATCTTTTTTACCAGCTGTTGACCTCCCAGATCTGCCTTTCCTCTGAATCCTTTGCTTTTGATGAGCCCACACCTGGCAGATTGACTGTGACAAATACAGATTCGATTTTTCAGGGTTTCATGCAGATTTGTATAAACTGACATTCAGAAAATCTTTTCCTCTGTATGCCCTTCTTAATTCTACCCATAGTTCAAGTAAAACAGTAATAAGATTCAGACCTTTTCCTTAATGATGCAACTTAAACATCAAGAAAAAGGTAGGGAAAGGGGAACTTTCACCATAGGAAGGACCCTATGTACTCTATATAAATTATAGTTCGGGGAGGTAAGAGATTTCTGATCTCTGGTTACCTATCCAAAAAGGAAATGTCAGCACCTAAACAGAGAAAATGTGTGATCCATATTCTTTTTAAAAAAGAAACTTCTAAGGGATTGCATAAAGAAACCATGTGAGTCTGAGGGCACCATCCCTCATTCGGTTCCTCTTCTGCTGTGAGATCCCTGAAACACCCTCTCAGACACATCTATGGATAAGGCAAAGGTCGAATCTCACTAGTGACCATCCTTCCCTGGTCATTTAGGATTGTAGAGGTCAGAGTTAAAAGCAGTGTTAGAGGTGATCTTGTCTAACCTTTTCATTATACAGATAAGGAAACAAGCGCAGAGAGACAAACTGTCTTGTTTGAGGTCACAGTTAGCACCCTAGAGGAGATGGGATGAAAACCCTTTAAACCTTTGATTCCAAATCCATTACTTCTTTCATTATTTGCTTTCCTGGCTTCCTTTAAGTCTCAATTAAAATCTCTTTTTTCTGCCAGAAGCCTTCCCCAACCCCTCTTAATTCTAGTACTTTCCCTCTCTTTATTATTTCCTGACTGTCCTGTATATAACTTATTTGTACATTTTTGTTTGCTGGTTGTCTCCCCAGTTAGACTGTGAGCTCTTAGGGATGGGGACTTTTTTTTAACCTCTTTTTGTATCCCCAAGTGCTTAGCACATAGCCAGCCACATAGTAGGTGCATAATAAATGTGTATTGATGGACTGACATCAACTTAAAATCAGGCCCCACACCCACAACTTTCTAGTCCCATAGAAACAAACAAACAAACATCGGTCTGCAAGGAAAACCTACTGCTGTAGGATCATAAATCCTACTCTTATTTCCAAAGGAGACATGTCTGAGAATCTCTGGAACGACCACAATTCTAGCTTGTGGCCAGCCCCCTCAAGGCTCGGAATGCACTACAGTGTTTGGGATGGAGCATCCCCTTGCATGAAGGAGATGGAAGAAAAGTTCACCTTGCCACTCCTTGGGTATATCTATCTGGGACCTAGACAAGCTCCCCCTGCCCTCCGGTGACTGCCGATGTAGCTATTGGCCAACCATATGGAGGCATGATCTTGCATGGCCATAAGCCCAGGGAGCTTGGTGAAGTGCCCAGGAAGTGGGTGTGACACAGTTTATAGTCCCAGGCTCACTCTAACTACATATGGCTCTAATGAAATGGTCCAATGTGGGCTGTGGATTAACTCAGGAGCTAAAAGTTAGTCCTCATGGTTGAATTCTTGCTACAGAATACAAAACTCTATACACAACCCAGAATAAGACCTTATACAAATCACTTGGCTCTATAAACCTTCTTTTTTCTATTGGACGCTAGGATAAAATACAAAATCTTCACCCTGGTTTTTAAAGCCTTCCACAGGACAGATCTCTTTCCTTTCCAGACTTATTTCACATCCTTGCCTTTCATACACTGTCTAGTCTGGTCAAATTGGCCTGCTGACCTACCTTCCCCATATGTGATGTTTTATCCCTCCCTTTTCTCAGAGAGTAGCCTGTGATTGGATACACTCCCTGCTCATTTCTGCCTCTTAGCATCCCTGGCTTTCCTGGGATACCTGGCTCAGGTACTCCATCCTACATGAGATCACGTCAGGGCTCCATGCCTCTTGGAAGTCCTACTCTAGCAGTTTAGACCTTTGAGTTAAATCTGGAAAGGATCTGAGAGGTCATCTAGTTCAACCTCACTGCTTTAGAGACGCAGAATATTGGAGAAGAGAGGGCTGAGAGGGCTTGCCCAGGGGGCAGGCAAGATTTGAACCTGGGGCCTCTGACTCCAGAAGAATAATCTCTCCACAGTGCCATGCCAGTTCCCTATATTTTGCACTTAATTATCTATATGTGTTTTATTAATCCAGTAATAATAATAATATTAGTATATATGTACATATGCATATGTGGATACATACATGTGTATTATCTACATGTGTGTAAATAGAGAGAGAGAGAGAAAAGGAGGGAGGATGAGAGGGAAAGAAAGGGGGAGAGGGAAAGGGAGGGGGTGAGAAAGAGGGGGGAAGGGTAGGAAGGAGGGGAGGGAGAGGGAGAGAGAGTGACAGAGAACGAGAGGAAGAGAGGGGGAGAAGGGGGAGAGGGGGGGAGGGAGAGAGGGAAGGAGGAAGAGAGGGAGGAAGAGAGGGAGAGACAGAGAGAAGAAACAGACTCAGAGGGGTTAAGTGACCTTTCCAGGGACATACAACCCATAAATGACCCAGGCAGAATTTAAAATAATTTTTTTCTGGCTCCAAGTCCATTAACCACAACACCATCTAGCTTCTAGACAGGCACTGTTTCCTACCTGGCTTTGTGTCCTCAGAACCTAGCACAGTGCCTTGTACATGATACACGTCTAATAAATGTTTGTGGAATTGAATTAAAAGACATTCCTGTCTTTCCTACTATGTTGTAAACTCCATGAGGATAGGGACTGCCTTTAGGTTTTTTTATATCCTCAGAGTTCAGCATGCTGCCTTCCCAATAGTAGATAATAAATGTTTGATCGATTACCAGTTCTGCAAACTCACCATGAGTAAGACTGACTTCCTCACCTTCCATACTTGATTAGTCACCCTTCTTTGATGGATCTGTGGTCTTATAAATATAAGTACTCCCTCCATTAGGGTAGATCTCACAACCCAAGAATGCTTTCTCATCCTACATAGATCCCATCCATGGCCTTTCATGAATCCTTCACAGGGGGTCAACTCAATATGCTGCAAGTCTTCCTTTAAATTTCCAGACACCGTGCAGCTACCCATGAAATATACAATCTGTCCCTCATTTTTGCTATGTTAAATGGGTGGCCTCTCCTGTTCAATCACCCCTCTCATAATATCCTTTATTCCCATCTCTTGTGCAATTCTTCATTGGTGATACATTCCAGCCTATTCCTATCCCCAGTGGGCCTCTCCACTGGCCTTTGGGTGGCCCATGACTAAGTCTTCAAAGATATTCCATCACTTAGAGTCACACAGCAGCTAAATGGACCAACAGTGAGATGTCACTGTACATACAGCCCAGAGAGCTGGTCCATCACTACCGATGTCTTGGACAGACATGATAGATGGGAACAGAAATGAATAGAAGGATGAAAGTGGGCCGCATTACGCATGGGAAACTGCAGGGTTGTTTTAATAATCCCCTCAGTTCTCCCTGAAACAAAGAAAATTTTCTTTTTTAAAGTTTTGTTGCCTTTTGATTTTTACATCGCAGTTACCTCTCAATGTAACTGCCCCATCCACTGATACTTTCCTTTTAACACAAAGAAAAATAATCTAGCAAAAGCATCTGCAAAGCGACCACATCTGATAGTGTGTGCCTTGTTGTTGTTGTTCAGTCTGTTCTGATTCTTTGTGTCACCATTTTGGGGTTTTCTTGGCAAAGATACTGGAGTTATTGGTCATTTCCTTCTCCAGTTAATTTGACAGATGAGGAAACTGAGACAAACAGGGTTAAGTGACTTGCCCAGGGTCACACAGTAAGTATCTGAAATTGTATTTGAATTCAGGTCTTCCTGCCTCCAGGCCCCAGTACTTTATCCATGGCATCACCTAGAACTCTATGCCTTTATAGGAGGAGGGAAATACATTTCATTACCTGTTTTCCGGGGCCAAGATTAAGGTTCATCTTTTTAACATCCACATTTCTTCCATTGATGATTGTATGGCTGCAAGTGATGGAATTTTATAGTCATGGAATGCCACGGGCTTTCTTGTTAATATCTCTCTGATCTGTTCCTTTCTTCCCGTTGACATTCCCACTACCACAAGCCTAGTTTGGGTACTTGTTATCACAAGCCTGGGCAATTCTCATCACTCCCTAAGTTGGTCTCTCTCTGCCTCCAAACTCTCTATTCTAATCCAATCTTTGCACCACCACCCTATTACTCTTCGTAAAACACCCTCCAATTATTTCATTCCACCAAAACTTCCAGCCCATCCCAATGCTTTACGGGGCCTGTGGTTTCATTGCTACAAAGAACTCTAGGGTGAAGAAACTCCCCTTACCAATGCATGTCAGCACCTTTTCTGCAGCCAACACCTTCTCTACAACATATAATCTTAGTGGCTCTTAACCCAGGGTCTGTAAACTTCTATTTTAAAAGTATTTTGTAAAACTTATAGTTTAGAAAATATATTTTGACAACTTTATTTCAATCTAGTTGATTTTGGAGTCATCCTATGTATTTTATTTTATTGATATATTTATATTAATTATGTATATTTTATTTTATATTTATTTAAAAACATTATTCTGAGTAGGGGTCCATAGCCTTCACCAGGCTGACATAGGGATTCATGACATAAAAAAGTAAAGATTATTTATCTTAGAAAGTTCCCTGAGCACTGAAATAGTAACAACTTTCTCAGAGTCATACAGTCAGTATGTGTTGAAAGTGGGGCTTGAACCCAGGTTTCCCAGGCATTGAGTCTGACTTTCTATCAGCTATACAATACTGCCTTACATGATAAAGTCTAAACTCCTTGAGGTATCATTCCACATCCTCTCCATCCTGGTCCCAGACAAATGTACTTATTCATTGTTAACTAACTATATCTTAGGGCAGTTAGGTGGTGCCATAGTGCATAGAGCACCATGCCCAAAGTCTGGAAGACTCCTCTTCCTGAGTTCAAATCTTATCTCAGATACTTACCATCTGTGTGAGTCACTTAACTCTGTTTGCCTTAGTTTCCTCATCTGTAAAGTCAGCTAGAGAAGGAATGGCAAATCATTCCAGTATCTTTGCCAAGAAACCCCCAATGAGGTCATGAGGAGTTCGACATGACTCAACAACTACATCTTGCATTTTCCCATTCTCTTTATTTGCTCAAGAGTTCACCTCTCCCAGCCTCCTAATCTAGAATGCCCTCCAAACTCCTTTCCGCCTATCACATTTCTCCCCTTTTCTCAAGGTCTAGTACACCAAACACACATTTGCATACCTCATGCATTTTTTCATCTCTAATGAAAATCTGTTGAATCTCTAGTGGTTTCACAGTGTCCTACGCACAGTTCCTCCCAAACTTCCAATGTCTCCTCTGAGATTTGGCCTCCTTCTGGAAGGTAAACATGTTATTTGATTGCCAGACATGTTAAATGACTATGAAGCAAAGAATACCAATTATAGATTACCAGTCTTTTCCTACCCATTGGCCTTGCACTGTCCAAATCACTCATGGTAATTTGGGAGAAGGAATAGGACATCAACATCTAGATCCCTTGTTCCTTATCCCTGCCCCCTCCATTATGGCTTAGACCTTTTACTGGGTTTCAGGGGCCATGTGGACAATCTTCTTTCTCTAAGAAGTTCACTATTTAGGAATTTCCCTTCTTTCTTTAAAATAAAGGTTCTTAACAAAAGGGGATGGAGGATAGACTTCAGTGGCCTGTGACCTAGGATGGCAAAAAAACCCTACTTTTTTATTTTCACTAACATCTAACTGAGGGGCAGCTAGGTGGTGCAGTGAATAGAGCACCGACCCTGGAGTCGGGAGGACGTGAGTTCAAATCTGGCCTCAGACACTTGACACAAAAACTAGCCGTGTGACTTTGGGCAAGTCACTTAACCCCAATTGCCCTCCAAAAAGCAAAAACCAAAAAACATCTAACTGAAATTTGGAGTGTCCTCCAATTATAAATTTTTAAAAATGACATTGTTCTAAATAGAGTTATATTGGCTTCACCAGACTGCCAAAAGGTTCATGACACAAAAATGGTTAAGAATTCCTGTGTTAGAAGGTCAGATCCCTAGACTGTCAAGAGAACTCCCAATGTTATTATTACAGCTTCCAAAAAATTTCACTTTTTTTCTAGAAAGCTAGATTTGGGGATGTTGTCACCTAGGAAATTTTCTCCCTCTAATATAAAGTCTAGGTTCAGGGAATATTTTCTGTTACTCTGTTGGATAATGGTGGTAAGCATTACTTATTAAGCATTACCTCAATGGGGGTTTCTTGGCAAAGATACTGGAATGATTTGCATTCCTTCTCTAGCTTACTTAACAGATGAGGAAACTGAGGTAAACAGGGTTAAGTGACTCACACAGTTGGTAAGTGTCTGAGATAAGATTTGAACTCAGGAAGATGAGTCTTCCAGACTTTGGGTATAGTGCTCTATGTACTATGGCACCACCTAACTGCCCTAAGATATAGTTAGTTAACAATGAATAGGTAAGCTTGTCTGGGACCAGGATGGAGAGGATGTGGAATGATACATCAAGGAGTTTAGACTTTATTATGTAAGGTAGTATTGTATAGCTGATAGAAAGTCAGACTCAATACCTGGGAAACCTGGGTTCAAGCCTAACTTCCAACACATACTGACTGTATGACCCTGAGTCATGTGCTTCTTCAGGAACTCTCAATATTGCACCATAGTCCCAGATGCTATCGCCCCCCATGCACTATTAGGAACTCTGCTGAGCACAAATGAGATAATATAAAGTGCTTAGCACAGTAGGTACTTAATAAATGCTTGTTCCCTTCCCTTCCCCTCCTCTCAAAGTGTGAACAAGTACCTATAACTCCCTGGTACACCTTTTCCAGAGGCTCAGCAATACTGGATACAGCCCAAGTCACCAAAAACCAATCAAGTCTTTATCCTCCTAACAAAGTGGCAGTGGGCATGTCCATACTCTGTAAAGGGGCCATCTCCACTCATCCTGATGTATGCCCCACCACTGGCCTCAAACAGCTCCAGAGGAGTAAGGCTGTGACTTTACACAGTCTTCCCTCACTTAAATCCGTTTCACTTGCATGTCATGACATCACTTCCCTCATGTCATAGTCCTCTTTGAAAACAAAGAACAAACAACAACTCATTAAACTGATTGAGGCACTCCTCTGATCAATTCTTCATTACACATAGTTAACCATTATATGGGCTTTTTGAGCTTCATATCTTATTTTTCTATTAATTTTGTTCAGTCATTTTAGACTCTGTCTGAAAACCCATCTGGAATTTTCTTGGCAAAGATATTGGAAAGAAATTTCCTTCTCCAGCTCATTTTACAGATGAAGAAACTAAGGCAGAGTTAAGTGACTTGACCAGGGTCGTACAGCTAGGAAGTGTCTGAGGCCAGATTTGAACTCAGGAATATGAGTCTTTTTGACTCAGACCTGGCACTCTATCCGTTCTATCCAGTTGCCATCTAGCTGGACCATTAAAGATAGTTAAAATGTAAATAGAGAGAAAGAGAGGAAGGCATAATGCTTACTTCTTCACATCCCACTCATTTCTCAGCCCCTTACAATCAGGCTTCCAAGCCCACCGTGCTGCTAAAATTGCTCTCTCCAAAGACATAGATCTTTTAACTCCTAAGTCTAATGGTCTTTCTCAGTGCCCATCCAACCACTCTGCAGCTTTTGACCCTGTTGACTCCTTTGAGGACTCTCTCTTCCCTTGTATTACTGCCATCTCCCGATTTTTCTTTTAACCTGGCTGACTGCTCCTTCTCCACTATCCACTTCCAG
>JAQQSW010007707.1:0-10000 GCA_028646575.1 Pseudocheirus occidentalis
TGAGAAAGCTGAACCCAAGAAAAGGACCATGTGAACACAGGCCGCTACGTGGCACGATGGATGGAACACTGGGCTCGGAATCAAGAAGACTCATCTTCTTGAGCTCAAATCCAGCCTCTGATACTTACTAGCTGTGTGACCCTGGGCAAATCATTTAACCCTGTTTGCCTCAGTTTCCTCATCTGTAAAATGAACAGGAGAAGGAAATGGCAAACCACTCTAGTATCTTTGCCAATAAAACCTCAAATGGGATCATGAATGACTGAACGACACATGAACATAACTAAAGACTGAATTCTGCCGTGGATAGATGACATGGTACAGTGAAAACAACACTGGTTCTGGGAGCAACCTGATGATGGTGATAGTTGGACCTTAGTTCCAAACTTGCCCTTAATATTTACAACCAATATGATCTTGGGCAATCATGTGACTTCTCCCTGGACCTCAGCCGCCTTATGTATGAAATGATGGTGTTGAACTAACCAACCTCTGAGATAACATCATGTTTTAGTTCTTTTATCATAAAATAGTTCAAGTAGTCAAGGCTCTTCCTTATCTAGGCTCTTTAAGACTAGACTCTCTTCCCTTTTCCTTCAAAGCTTAGATCATGTTTTGCCCTAGATGGGTTTATTTTGTTTTCTATTTCCATTTCTATTCCCTAAAGTTTATACTTAGAAAATTGTCACTGAGCTTCATCCTCAGTATTCTCTCCACCTCCTACATACTCCTACCCCCCTCAACAATCTATTATTGTGCTCTTTGTGTTCACTATCTATAATCAGAGTTTAATGATTCAGAAACAAAAGGTTCGATTTTTCAATACAATATATGTGCCCTTGAAATTTTGATATGAAGCATAATTTAAAAGACAGGAAGCCTCTGCTGAAGAGGTGACATAAAGTAAGAATTGAAAGGAAAACTAAACACATGAATATTGTTTAAGAACTAATGTGTTTCTTGTTTTGGTTTAAATCTAGTCGGTTTATGGATTACAAAATGATATTCGAAGCCACAGCCCAACCCACACACCCATACCAGAAACTAAGCCTCCAACAGAAGATGAATTGCACCAACAGGTTTGTTAACTTTCTAAATGACTTGATAAAATATTATTGCAAAACTGAACTGAGAACCAGCTGGTTAGTGTTGCTATTGTGAACCTCTTACCCATTGTGTAGTAAAAATGTGTGTTCAAAAGTTATGTTTTTATTTAACTCAACAGTGATACTCAAACTTTTATTATTTATCTTAATTATAATATGTAACACTTATATAGTGCTTTAAACAAAATGCTTTATATACATTATATCATTTGATCCTTCTATGAGCCATTCATTCCTCAAGTTCCTTTTTCCTGTGTCCTCAGGTTTCTAATTATTAAAAAGTAAAATAATATAGTTTTCCTAGGTGCTTCACTGCTAGACATTTATTCTGAGCTCTAGTGCTACTTCTTAAGATCCTCACATATCCCCAAGACTCCCAGGTTGCAACCATGTAGAAGGTGCAGTCACAATTTCCACACAACATGCAATTTGGTACTACCATCACCTATGATCTTTTTTTAAATTCTATGTTTATGACTTCTATGACCCAGAACCTGAGAAATCTTGAGATACCCATACATGTACATGTACCCATACACATGTGTGAGAACACACACAGAGGTAATACTACTCAATACATGAGTAAACTATTATTGCTAATGTTCAGTACTTTTAGTTCTTGGTGTAGATGTAGTGCTTCATGGAACATGCCTGCTAGGTGGATCAATAGAAAACTGTTGTCCTGGGTTCAAAGTACTCTGTGGGCCCATATACCCTAAAACCATAGTTCACAAACCCCAACCAATGTGCTTACCTTTAATAGTCAGCCAGAAGACTTTGGAGGGGAGAAAAAGGCATTTAATGAAATGATAGAAAAGTAGCAACAAAACCTTTTCCTCATAAAGCTAGGATATATTATCCCACAAATGCATAAATCAGGGAAAAGAGTACATACAGACAAGGCATATATGTGGCCAAGACTCACATATGAAGAGGAACATATAGTAAGAACACACATAGCCAAGGCATATGCATGGAAGGACAACTCACAACTCCATAGTTATTGAACCATTGTTATCTGATATCACTAATCTTCTGCCAGTTCTTTTCCCAAGTGGCCTTGGAAGATGCCTGATGCCACTTTTTGGTAGTCTCCCCTAGATACCATTCTACCAAATGCTGCTCAGTTGGACTTAAAATGCTGCTCTGTAACTACTCTCTCATCTAAACTATTTAACTTTCATTTCCTCAAGGGAAGAACTGGTATTGATGTGTTAGCTTAAAGCCTTTCAAATTCTGTTGGAAAAGCCAGAAGTCATTGACTAGTACCAGCAAAAAGCCTCCGCTCAGGTTCTTCTGTCTTGTTACCTCAAAGCCTTAACTGTAAAGTCTTTCATTTCCATATCATGACAGTCTCAGACCTGAAACCACTCTGCTTAGAATAAAGAACAAGGTCTTCTCTGCCACCTAGGGCAGTCACAGTCCTTGTCTTCAGATTCATCTTCCCGATTCAGGGTTTTGAGTCCCTTTCTCAGAGTTGAGTTTAAAAGAAGTTAAACCGTGTCCTTAGATCATAAATAACTTTCATGAGGATGGGGGAAAAAGAGTGAGAGAGAAAGAGAGAGAAAGAGAGAGAGAGAGAGAAAGAGAGAGAGAGAGAGAGAGAGAGAGAGAGATCTTTATTTTTATCAACCTAATGCCTAACTGAAATTATTTAGCACTTCCAGCAATTATTTTAAAAAATTATTCTGAGAAAATGTTCATAGGCAGCATTGTATTACCAAAAGGGTTCAGAACCCAAAGAGAGATTTAGAGCCCCTTCCTGGTTTATGATGAATACTTCACATATCTCTCAACTATAATCTCTGAATACTAGGTTTTAAACCAGGTAATTTTTTTGGTCTAACAACTAGCAAACCTTCCCAAGGTGGCAGGTTCCCTATTTATCAAATTCAGTCTCTTAGATTTTCATTTTTTGGTGATTCAGGAGAGGAATGGAATGGAGAGAATGTTATATCTCAGGGGCAAGGTCATTGTTTCCTCACTCAAACACATTCCTGAGCTTTCCACATACAGATATATTATCAAAACAGCTTCTGAATTTTGAGGTATACCCTAATAGTTTAGAAATTTTTAAAGAAAAAAAGGTCATTGAACTGGGTGAGTTTCATGAAATTAGTTGCCTTGGTAGATGACCTATTCACCCGTTGTCTAGAAATCTGGTTCAAAATTTCAAGAATTCAGTTTTATCGGGTCACTCAGGGGCGATTAGATTCAGGGAAGCTGATTCTTGGTGAGTGTATACATAAAAAAACTAACAAAAAATAAAAGGAAAGAGAAGGAAAGAAGGAAGGAAAGAAGGAAGGAAGGAAGGAAGGAAGGAAGGAAGGAAGGAAGGAAGGAAGGAAGGAAGGAAGGAAGGAAGGAAGGAAGGAAAGAACCAATGAAGGGAGGGAGGGAGGGAGAAAGGAGTTTCACAAATATTATCTCATTTAATGGGGAGGATATTTTCCCAGGACAACCATTTCTGGTGTAATAATACTTGGGAAACCAAATTAATTATCTGAAGGTTGTATGAAAAATCTCTTTTTCAGAGACAAGGAAGCCAGATAGTTATGAAAGATAAATTAAGGCAGTGGTAAAGTCTTATAAACTATATATGTTTTACTCTAGGGAATAACTCTCTACTGACTGACATACTTTTGTGGCTAAGATACTTCCCTTTGGATAATATTGAATAAATCTGAGAAATATGAAGACTTTGGCATCCTTTTTTCTTGACTTATATTGACATTCCAGTTCTGCAGTTCATTAATAATGGGATCCCTTAGATTGTTTCAGTCAACAATTTCATTTTGTGTTTTGTTTTTCTTTCTGTTTGGCTCTCTTTCTCCTAATACTGTCCTGGGCATTAGCTTATAGAGGGATTATTAACAGTCACCTAGGTGTTTAACCATTATAAACCCTTTCCTAATGGATTTTTAATCTATGTGAGTCAATGCATTATTAGAAATTGTTTCCATGGAAAGCCTTTTAATCAAAAGTTTTATTCATATGATTTTTATGTATAGGGTGGGGGCAGTCAAGGCAGATGGAGGAATTGGAGATCATATATTTTTCTGAGCATGTGACTCTGATGTTTCATTTGTCTGGCCTTCAGAGGCAGTGAGTCAGAATTGGACAACAGGTTGAAAGCTACAAATGAAGAATGAATTTCATTTTTGAATGAAATATTGGCTAAACTATGATTGTTCTTTGCTTCTTTTTTTAGCCAATGGGATGTTGAAGAAATTGTTTGCTCTTTAAGAAAAAAGATGTCTTCTTTTATTAAATTACTCAGAATGCTTAGCAATTTTTTTTTTCTCTGCAAGTAGCATATTCAGCTAGCATCATACTGGTTTCACTTCTCATAACTAGACTGTACTAGAGAGTAAATTAGTTACTTGATGAATGTTACCTCCATTAGATACTATTAATTTTATTTAATTTTTTTAGCTGAATTCATCAAATGTCAGTTCAGCGTTGTTCAGATTCAGAATTTAGAAATAGTGTGTTAGTGGAGGAAAATATCTATCATCCCTGTAACCATTTCTCCCCCTTTTCTTTTTCCAGATAAAATACTGGCAAATACAGTTAGACAGACATCGGTTAAAAATGTCCAAAGTTGCTGATAGGTAAGGATTTTAAGATGTTGCCCTTTGAAAGTCTTAAATTAAAGATAGGAAGGAAATATAGCAGAGATAGCAGGGAAGTGTAGTATTATAGGATAAAGCTGAGGTGAATAATTCAAGACTTCTCAGAAAGAGCAGGGGGAAAAAAAGCTGAATTGCCTGGATGGAATGATAAGTCCTGCTTGGATCCTCAAATGTAAAGGAAACTTCTCCATTTAGCTCCAGGCATGATACAAGCTGAGATCTAGATGCTTTTATTACAGATAGGAGTGAAGTTCCCTGCCAGTTTTCTGGCTCATTTTGATATGGTAACAACAATATTGTTTTAAGAACAACTTTGAGCAACTAAGTCATTTTGACTATTATATATATGCACATTAACTACAAAGGATATATGAAAGAAGACAGTATCTACATCCTTAGAAAGAGGTGTTAAATAGAAGTATGTATAGAATTATTTACATATATGTAGATGAGCATGTATGTAAATGTATTTATACACATGTGTGTATATACATATATGTGTGTATATATCTATGTACATGCATTTGTGTTTAATAGTACCCATCTTGAGGGCTAGAAAAAAACAGAATAAAGAGTTACATGATAACTCTAATATATTTCAAAGAAATAGCAAGTTGTATATGATAGTTTTGTAGTTTCACATGCAATCATCTTTTCCCCCTATTCTACTATGTAACAGAAATGTTTGTTTTATTTCTTAAATTCAGAATAAAATAAATGATATTTAAAAACAAAAAAGGTAAGTTTTTTTGTAAAGATATATAGCATCTATGTTACTCCTTCACCAAATGGCTTTCTTTGTTTGAGCCAGAGGACTACCTTTTAGCTATTTTCCCTACCCACATTTAGATCCATTCTTCATAATTCGTGCGTTGGACAGTCTTTTTCTACCACAGTAGGAGGGGAAGGAACAAGCATTTTAAAGCATGTACTGTGTGCTAAATATTTTGCTAAATACTTTACAAGTTACATACAACCAGACTAGAGATTAAGTGACTTGTCCAGGGTCATTCAGTGAGAGTGATGCTTCATTTGATCAGACCAGATTAAATCTGATTTACTCAGATTTACTCAGGTATTGTTCACTTTACACCCACCACTCTATCCACTATTCCACCTAACTGGGAAGAATGTTGAATATGTAGTGAGAAGACATGAGTTCAGATCTTACCTCTACTACTTTGTGTAACTTTAGACAAATTGTTTAATCTTCTAGAGTCATAGCTTCCTCATCTGTTATACGAGGGAGTTAGAATAGATGAGTTCTTAAGTTATTTCCAGCTCTGAAGTTTTGATCACTTGATCAAACTTTAAAATTTTAACACTTCACGGGTGAGAGATACTCAGGTCTCAATCAATTGTTGAATCAATCACTTCATTAGCAGGGAAAATGAGGGTGTGCAGAGGATATGACATCATACATATGCTGGAGTCAACTTCTGCTGGCTCAAGAGACCCAACTGTGAAATTTCGAATGGGGACATTATACTTAGGAGCTGGCAAACTACAAACCAAATTATATGTGTACGCACACGCACACACACACACACACACACAAGTTATAGAGAAAATGTTAATTAAGCATATTAGACTGAAAGGAATGTCATGTATACATTTTTTTAACCAATTGGTAGTTGTCAGTATATACCAAGTTATCAGCACCTTACTGCTCTTATTTACCAGTCTTCCAAGTTCATTAATAAACATAATGAGTCTATATATATAAGGTAGAATTGTGGAAGTATTAAAAATGGTATGAAATTTGAATTTCCTATTATAGTCCTGAATAAGTAGGATTTCTTTGGTCAATTATATTTCAACCTATTTCATTTGCATTGTGTTGGATTGTATCTAGAGAAACTAGAAGATCATAAGTATGTCCTTCTTTTGCTTGTTCCTAGTCTACTAAGCTACACAGAACAGTATGTTGAATATGACCCCTTTCTTGTGCCACCTGATCCTTCCAATCCATGGATGTCAGATGATACCACTTTCTGGGAACTTGAAGCAAGGTTGGTGACTTTTTAACTCTCCTTCCCACATAAAGGTTATGCTTCATCTCAGGGTTTGCTTCCAAAGGAGAAGAATCCTACAGTTTATAAACTCTAAAAACCATTAGTTTTCCTATTAGAATATGGTGATCAGTGACATATTTTTCTTCCTACTGTTCCTTTGAACAAAAGGCATTGTTTTGGGTCCTGTAATGCCTGACACCTACAGAGTCATGGCACAATGGTTTTAAAGACCTACTTACAAAAGGGAGAGAGATTTCCATTTCTGAAATGGATCCAAGTTGATTAGCTCCTGAAACACTCTCTATCTCACCTCTCAGTAATCCCTTGTCTATGAACACTCAATTAGTGAGTAAACCAAAGTTATCTCTGGGCATAATCCAAATAATTTGAGTGATACTTCTGAAGGTTATGGGAATTTCTATCAGAAATAAATACATTTTGGGTTGTGGTTACTTTTAATGAAGGGGTAAGAGAGGAAGAAAGGACAATAACATAGTATAAATGTACTATAATTATATACCATATATTATATATACACTATATACTATATAGTATATAAATGCTTATAGTACATATAATATACATAGGAAAACTCCAAGATGTAGTTATAAATTTACCATATAGACAAGCCTCTGAGCAAAGCTGAAAACCTGTTTAGAATTTCCCCATTCTGCCCTTTGCATTATAGCCAGAGGACGAATCATCTAAGAATACATAGATGAAGAAGTCACCAGGATAACAACACTAGATAATACTAGATAGAAGTCACCAGACAGCAGCACCTCAGTGAGGATTTAGTGTGGTATGTGTCCCAAAGTAGATTCTGTGACTTTTTTTTTCTCCTAAATTCAACGAGTGATCCATAACTGTCTCAGCAAGCCCGGTCTAATTTAATCTGTGCTCCATAGAATTTTCTAAGTGGAAGAAACCTTAGGCATGAATTGATAAACCCTCTTGCAGATGAGTAGACTGAGGGAGATGTTAAATGGCACCCAATTAGGGTTAGAGCCCTAGAGACTGGGACTCATGTCTCTTGATTTCTATTCCTATAGTTAAAAAAATATATACTGGTTCTCTCTCTATCTTGCCCAGGATATAGGTACTTGGGAGGCTTCCAATCCCAGTCCATCTCTTGACTGGCATGAGGGATTTAAGCTAGTGCATTCTTTTCTGAACCAGCCTAGTTCACTTCTCCTTAGGCAATGTGGCAGCCATCCCCTCCCATTTCTGGAGGTTCACCAAAACAAGGCTACACTTAATGCAGACCTTAATCTGCTTAGCACATTGCAGCTCTGAACACTCAAGCTCAAGAAATCTACCAGCCTCAGCCTCTCGGATAACAGGGACAACAGGCATGCACCTCTCTTCCTTGCTTTTCACACTTCATAATATCATACTGCTGTCTAACCCCCATCTTTCACACTGTGACTATATGCATATAGCTTTATTTTATCTTTAAATGTTCTTAACTAAATGAAGGATGAGGAGAATCTAAGGCTAAAACTTCAGCATTTATCTAACTTATTAGGATAAATGTGGTAGTGCTAGAAAACTGGAAAAATGGATATATGGTAGAATGATTTGTGTTGACCTGTTTTGTACCTACAGCAAAGAACCTGGCCAGCAGAGAGTTAAACGATGGGGTTTTGGCATGGATGAAGCATTGAAAGATCCAGTTGGGAGAGAACAGTTCCTCAAATTTCTAGAGTCGGAATTCAGTTCAGAAAATTTGAGGTAAAAGTTTAATTGCTTTGATCTTGTACCATAATTGAAAGAGAAATTATTTTATAAGAACCTGCAGTAAATATGTTGCTTTTTTTCTATACCAAGGAACACAAATTTGTATTTTTGTATATGGGTGATGCTGCTCCATCACTGGCCAGAGGCGGAAAAAGTGTATGACACAATGAAATGGTTTGTTGTGGTGGTGGTTCTTTAGTCATTTCAATTGTGTCCAACTCTTCCTGACTCCTTTTAGGATTCTCTTGGCAAAGATACTGTTGTTTGCCATTTCCTTCTCCAGTTTTTACAGTTGAGTAAACTGAAGCATACAGGGATAAGTGACTCTCTCAGGGTCACACAGCTAATAAAAGTGTCTAAGTGTATATTTGAACTTATGAAGGTGTCTTCCTGACTCCCCACTCTATCCACTGTGCCACCTAGCTGCCCACAATCAAATATCCACTTAATATTTCAGAAATTTTAGATACTTCTCAGTACATATAAACAATACCTTCCCCTCTATACTTGATGAGCTTACTTTTATAAGAAGAATGGCACATACCACCTGCCTGTCCATCCCAAGCACCACTCATATATAACAATTGAGTCTTATGATTCAGTCATCATTTTGGCTTTGAATTCTTTTGATTTTATTTTGAGACATTTTTTTCTAGACCTAGAACAGATGCAGTGAACAAGTACAACTGTTAGCCTGAATTCTATTGGAGTTGAGTATCCTCAATGAACCTACTTAGCCATACTTTATAATATTTATATAATTAAAAATATATCCGGGTAGATATTCATTCTCTTAGCACTTTTGAAGGAAAAGTAAGGATAGTGATATGGCAAGGGAAGAAGAATTGATGTTAAATGAATCTACCATATACTTTGGGAAAAATCTAGGGCAGAAATTTTTTACCCTGCAAATATCAAAATAGCAAGCCAGCAGCTGGAATCAGATATCAGCTGAAATTCAAGTGTGACAGGTGAACAATTGAATTAAACCCTCACATCTGGTATAACTGTTATTTTCACATATTTTGGAAATCTCATAACTTAAGTGACACCTGGAAATGAATTGTAGTTTTACTCTGAGTCACTGCTATGTTCTTTGACAGTTTTAAGACCCTTAACATGAGTCCTGACATTCTAGCACATTAAAATGCAATTTTTAAGCTTCCCCACTATTTTTCTCTGGAAACTTGATATTCCCTTTAACTTTTTTACAGACTTAAGTATTCTTATGAAACTGAAATTTCCTCTCTTAGAAGTTCTCTGGATCTTTTTACCTTTTCAATGGAACTAAGCAATCATTGGCATAGCCACAACTTCTACAAGAAGTTTTTACAGATCCTCCTCTGAAGAATATTCAAGTCATTCAGGAACAAAAATTCTGTGTTCCCTCATTTATATCATGGCCCCAAATCACCCTCTGTCTTTGAGTGGACATGCCTAACATTCCACAGACTGTACAGGGTAACCTCAAACACACCCCAAGAATGGCAATGAGAAATTTGTA
>JAQQSW010007707.1:12500-13638 GCA_028646575.1 Pseudocheirus occidentalis
GAGAGAGATACAGAGAGGGAACATTTTTAGCACATACCAGGTTCTATGCTAAGCACTGAGAATACAAATAAAAGCAAATAAAAATAAAATGAAAAAGCTATTCTCTGACCACAAGAAGCTTACATTCTAATGGGGGAAGACAACATATAGAGGCAACATATCTGTCAGGGCGAGGTAAAAATTCTGGAGAGTCAAGAATGGAATTGAGTAAGAAGTGAGCATGGATAGCCCAGGTACTTCCTTGATTGCTAGTCACTGGCAAGAATTTGTCAATCAAAGGAGGGAGCTACCAGGGCAGAGGCATCTCCATAGTGAGAAGACTATTAAAAAAGAGGTAGAAAAATATATTTAGGAGCCAGGAAGAATGATTTTCATCCTTTCCAGATATTGCTGTCTCTCCATCTTCTACTTGTGAGATTTTTTTTAACTCAAATGTAAGATGTTATACAAATATATATTGAATTTTATCTTTTTAGATTTAGCAAAACTTTCTAGTCTTTCACAATTTTATTTTAGATCCTGACTGTCATTCTCTCTTAGCTATTTCTCTTAGTTTTGTGCCATTTACAAATTTGATGGAAATTCCATCGATGCTTTTGTCGTGTTATAAAAATGTTAAATAAAATCTAACCAAATATAGATACCACTTTGACACTGAACCATCACTAACTACTACTCTTTAAGCCTGACCATTTTTCCAATCCTGAATCCTTCTTCTTGTCTTACCATCTAATCTATATCACTCCATCATTTCCTTGAGAATAGAGTGAAATCCTTTGTCATAGTATTTGATAAAATTCAAGTAAGCTAAATCTACATCTCTTGCCAGATTGACCAATTTAGCAATGTTGCCAAAAAAGGAAGCATATTTTGTTTAGCATGATCGATTATCCATGCTTCTGGCCGACTTTTTATAACCACCACTTCCTTTACTAGACTTTCACTACTCAACTTTCCAATGATCCATTCTAAATATTTTCTTGAAATAAAAGTCAAGAAGTTTACAGATTTAATTCTCTCTCTGTTTTTGAAAATTGGAAGAATGTTTTCTCTGTTCCAATCCTCTAATTCTCTTCTGTTTTGCACGATCTTTTAGTGATAGTGGCTTAGTTACATCTGTTAATTCTGTCAGTATCCA
>JAQQSW010007708.1:0-13638 GCA_028646575.1 Pseudocheirus occidentalis
TATGGAAATTTGTTCCACTTGACTATATGTGTTTGTAACAGGGGTTTTATTTTTCCTTTCTCATTTGAGGAGGGAGAAGGGAAAGGAGGAAAGGCAGATTTTTGCTGATTAAAAATATTGAATTAAAAAATTGTACTTCCCTCTATCCTGTCATTTTGTACTTTTTCCTCATTTTATCTCTGCTGAGCAAACTGTTCTTGGTTAAAAGTCCCCCCCCTTTTTTTTTTGCCTTTTGGAATCATTTTTCCTGCAGCTCCTCATTTTTTATCATTTTAGCTATCAAGAGTGTTGTGTGGTCCTAACTGACAGTCCTTTGTACTTGAACTCTTTCTCTATGCTGCTTGCAATAATTTTTCTTTGACTTGAAAGTTCTGGATTTTGGCTGTCTCATTCCTTTTGAAGTTTCTTTTAGAAAGTGATTAGTGAACTCTTTTTTCACTTTTACCTCTAGTTGTAATTAATGTGACCAATTTTCACTTATGATTTCTTGAAATAATGTCATATAGGTTTTTTTAAGTCATTGTTTTCAGGTAGACTAATAATTCTTGCATTATTTCTCCTTAGCCATTTTTTCCAGGTCAGTTGTTTTTGGTGGAAGATACACAGGATTTTTTTTCTATTTTAAAAATCTTTTAATTTTATGCTAAGATTTCTTATCCACTATATCATTTGTATTTCTTTCAAAATATCTTGTAGTTCTTATGGCCAAGCCATTTTATTCTAAACCTCAGGTTGTGGTTATTCTATAGTTATTTTCTTCAGGTTTTTCTCTTGGGATTTTTCATTGATAATATTTTTAAAAACTATTCAGTGTCTTCTTTTGTTTACTCTTCTTTCTAGATTTAGGTTCCTGTGTCTGGTTTCCACTTCCCACGGTGTATCTGAACTCAGAGGCTTGACAGGCTTCCAAGTCCCTAGCAAACCTGAGTTTGGCTGTTGCCTGTCCCTGATCAGGGTACTGGGTAGTCTTTAGTTCCCCTTGATGTTTCCTTAAGCAGGACACTAGATGGTCTAACCCCTCTGGATTCTCTCTGATTAGGGATTTAGGTAGTCTTTTGTCTCATCTGGGCGCTTTATACAAGTCACTAGATGGGTGGTCTTTTGTCTTTCCTGGTTCTTCCTTAATGAAAGGGCAGTTTACTTGATCAGTAATGGGTAGTATTCTGGATTTCCCCATTCAGGAATCTGGTGCTCCCATTCTAACCTCACACCCTTTTCCCTTGTGAGGGTGCTGTTTGGGCTTCTGGCCCCATGGTTCAAGGGACTGGATATTTTTTAGGGTGTTAACATACTGCCATGTGTTTCTATCTGTTTATGTGTACTCAAGCTGACTTCTCTGGTAGGACTTCTAGCGTCCACAGCTTCTGTGTGTTTTTATACAGTTCTGGACTGGGTGAAGGATCATATTGATACTTCCTTTTGGATTTCTTGGTCATTATCCAGTCTGTTTCTCTTTTTATATCATTATTGGAGTAAAAGTGGGAGTCTCATCCTTAAATGACCTACCATATGTTCTTTTAACTTCAAGTACTGTTCCTACCTTTTGATCATATATCTATTAGGGAATGGCAAAGATGGATTTTCTGTGAATCGTTTTCTCCTCAATATTTTTTTCTCTCCTTTGTGTTTTGCACAGGAGAATCCTTACTATGGTTAATTCAGAAGAGTTTTGTTTAGTACCTTCAAGCTGATGAGTTCATCAAATTTAAGGCTGCAGAGAGCACCTTACTTCAGGGTGATTTCCTCAAATTGCATGCCTAGGAGACCTTCGTCTGGATCCTCGTGATTGATTGCCCTTACTATCTATAGTAAGAATATGACGTTTTTCTGGAGGCTTCTTCACGTAGGAAAGACTAAATGTATTTGTATGTCAAGTTCATGCTTTTTAAATATGCCAGTAGGGCAGCTAGGCAGTACAGTGGATAGAGTACTGGGCCTGTAGTCAGGAAGGTTGATTTCCCTAAATTCAAATCCAGCCTCAGACACGGAATAGCTGTGTGACATTGGGCAAGTCACTTTGCCTGTTCGCCTCAGTTTCCTCATCTGTAGAATAAGTTGGAAGAGGAAGTGGCAAACCACCCCAGTATCTTTGCCAAGGGAACCCCAAAAGGGGTCTTAAAGAGTCAGACATGACTGAAAACAAATACTGAAATATCAACATCCCTTTTTTCCTAGGCCAGAACTTGACTGCCTTGGTGACTGCAAATGTTTATACCAGTAATATTATTTTTTTTGGTCACAGCTTTTTGTCACACACCCTATGTGGTATCAAGGGCTTAAGAGAACAAATACTGCTAATAGAGGGACTTGGGGATGGAAGGGTGGGAGAGAGATGAGTGTACACAACTCAGGGTGTGCAGATGAAGCTCTCTGTGGTTCATAGTCACTAGGTGTTAGTGACATTGGAAACTTACAGAAATACTTGTAGATAAGAGATCATTTGGGGTCTGGCTGAGAGGTTTCTGCTCTGTTTACTGTTGGTGAGTTTTTAGCCAGGACTGGGCCTCAGGGAGGGGGTTCTGTGATTCAGATGCCCACATCACTGGTATGGGTGGTCTGCTTCTGTCTATTTGGATATAACTAGTGTTTTGTTTCCTTGGATAAGTGTCCACACTTGCTCCACTGTCAGCAATTTGTGTAGCTTGTTGTAGTGTAATCAGCTTTAGAATCTAAGGACCTCTATTCAGATCACAGCTTCAATGTTTCTAGCCTTTGTGACTTTGGGCAAAACCTCTCAGGGACTTAATTTTCCTAATTTGTAGCATGAGAAAATTGTAGTAGATAATTAATCCCTTCTAGATCTAATGTTCTTTGTTTTGTACCTGAAACATCTCTGGGAAGTTTCTATTGTATGAGATTCATATTCCCTGCCTAGAAGTAGTGGTCCTCAGCTGCTGCCTTAGAGCCAGTTCCTTTAGGGCAGTGGTTCCCAACCTTCCTAATGCCAAGACCTTTTAATATTCTTATGTGGGCGTATCTGCATGTGGGCAGACACATCTGGAGATGTATAGAAGAGGTTTCCAAGACCATCGGAAATATGTGTTTTCTGATGGTCTTAGGCGACCCCTGTGAAAGGGTCCTTTGACCCCCAAAGGGGTCACAACCCACAGGTTGAGAACTGCTGCTTTAGGGGAAACCAGCTGCTTAGCCCCTAGATAATTGCGTTATAGAGCTTGAAGAGACTTGTATCCAGGACTTAGGCCTTGTGTCTCTTGTATTAGTGTTATAATTTTACTTTTATATTTGGCCTGGTTTGAAAGTCAGTCCTCAGTGAGAAAAATCAGGAAATTCTTGTACTAGAAAGGATTTTACAGGTTATCTGCTTCCAGATTGAACCACATATATTCTACCTTATACAAATGAGACTCATTTCTAGTTTATTTTTTTTTAAGACCTTGAGATGGGGAGATTTCATAGCATCCTTGACCACCTTCCATTGTCTTACCAGCCTTATCTGCTCATTTTTCCTTTTTTCTCTAAACCTGACCTCCTGCCTGGGACCTAAATACCCATTCTTTTTTTCGGTCTTTTTTTAGTAAAGATGTGGAACCGCCAGACAGCAGGGAGGTTTGCTTTATCCCTTCATGTCCTCCTCTGGTCAAATGAAGCTTAGCAGTAGGGCCATTGAGAAGGAATAAATGAAGGGTAGTCTTGGAGGTCTAGACCAAACTAGCCCCCATCCAGGAAAACATATAAACCCAAATGACCTCATTTTGCTAGTGACTCTCTACCCTGCTTTGAAAAGAAGGCTTTTTGATAATATTCCAGATGAAGTTTTATGACTGCACTGGAGCATTTCCAACCCACTCCCACCCCACCCCCCTTTAGGCTTTGGAAGTTTCATCAAACCAGCCCTATGGGTGGTAATCAAATGCAGGTGGATTCCATCTTCCCAGAGCCTTTCCTCCTACCTGATCCAATGAGGGATGGCTGCCCATGATGCGGCATCCAGAGAAAGCATTGCAGCCTGCAGGCATATGATGTACTGTCCTCTTTCTGTAACACTGGCCCCCCCCCCATACAATATATATATATATATATATAGTCACACATACCTAACCTTCTTCCTTAAGAATGGCTATATCTTGGGGCGAATAGGTGGCGCAGTGAATAGAGCACCGACTCTGGAGTCAGGAGGACTGGAGTTCAAATCCAGCCTCAGACACTTGACACAAAAACTAGCTATGTGATTTTGGGCAAGTCATTTAACCCCAGTTGCCCTCCAAAAAGCAAAAAAAAAAAAAAAAAGAATGACTGTACTTTGTTTTCCCATTTCATCCAAGTGCTTACATCATTGTGCAATCTGAGGGGACTGTGTTTCTTCGAGTTTGTTTCCTTAGTCTTTGCAGTTAAAAATCATGTATTTTTCTTGGCCAGATATGAAAGGATTAAGGTTAATGTTCCAATACATATTACAAAACTCCTTCTAATTAGTGATTTCTTGAAGGCACCCACCTAACTCTCTCCTCTTGCACACATTCTAGTCTAAAATGCATCTTTCAGGACCTGTAGTTTTCAAGTTCCTCTATTTCATTCCTCTTTCTTCATAAGCCTCCTTCAAGTATGGCTAAACGTTCTTTTCTGGTGTCCTTTTTAGTTGCAAGTGTTCCAGATCTTCTCATTTGGGATGCCCATCACAGACATCGTAGCACTAATGCTTCAGTATTGAATAATAAGATCAGAGACACCACAGCACCATCCACCTGCCCCTCATATTTACTCAGTGTCTCAAACCCCAGGTGTGTGTTTTCAAATTGACTTACCTCTCCAAATGTTAGATATATGGGGGGGGGGAGGTGGCAGAACATACCAATGAAAAGCTCTTTTAAATGTGGTAAATTTGGGTAGTTAAGTGTATTGCCTTTTCAGAGCATCTGGATTATGTGGCCTTTTACACATAGCAGTGTCTCCTTTATTGAGCTAGAAGGGTTGTCCTACCAGTTCATGAAATTTCCTTTCCAGCATATAAAAGGTAGATGGGACACATTGGTGCTCCTATTTAATAGCTAGTAATACTAAGTTACACACAGAGTTGGATTTGACAGACCCTAGAAGACTATTCCTATCTTCAGGCCTTTTCAGCCTTTTGAGCTATTGATGACAGAGAACAAAATGCTGAAAATGTAAGGTTTTCAGGACTTGGTATTGGACATATCTCCCTGTCAGAATTCTCATCTCTGATCCCAGATTCCAGAAGCTTAACCAACAAGGGATTGTTGGCTGTCATCTTAGTTTGTGGTTTATATTTGTATGTTAAGGAGTTTACACATGTATAATCACCACACATCATGTTTGTACAAGATATAATTGCTGAAAATTATATCATGAACACATTTTAACCCATCTCATAGCTGGCAGACTGAATATCTCTCTCAAATACTTGTCTTTGGAAGCAGCCTTTGCCCCAAGCACAGTCTGATGCTGTTCAGACCAGTTTCTTTTATGCATTGGACATCATGCCTGCTGTCAACTAATGTCCAGTTGCAGGAATTCTTTAAACTTCAGACCCTTCAGGATGTTTGTGAGCAGATTTTTTTTTCTATTGTTTATCACTCGTTGCAGCATGTAAATGTTAGCTTACTTATTTTATTATACTGTCTAGGAGATGAAAAAAAATTAGAGCAAATTCTGTTATCCTTGAAGTCACAGTGCTTGATGAAGATCATGAGCCTACCAGGGACTGTGTGTCGTCTGTTTCTACCTAGTTATGGATCTTTTAGGATCTCTTTAGGAATCAACAGATATTGAAGGTCAAAGCCAACAGCCAACTACCAATACTCAACACCATTGTTTGAATGCTTACTGTTTGTAGAGTTCTATATTAGGCATTTTTGGGGATAGGTGGTAGAGTATGGCTATAAAAAAAGAAAAGACAGTCACTGATTAGAAGAGTTTTGGTCCATCAGGGCAAACAACAGACATGTGAACACATAGAAAATTATTTAATAAAGTAAGTAAATTAAGCAATCAAATAGCCTGGGGAGTATGTTAAAAAAGGGAGATAAAAATACATTGGGGTAAGTTGAGAAAGTTTCTAGGGATGGAGGAATATATTAAGGGTAAAAGATATTTTAATCATAAAGCCTTGGTATAACTCATGCTGGCTAATTTAAAAATAATTTGCTTTTTTTTCTTCTAGGTTTACAGGAACAGATGGACCCAGCGGCTTTGGCTTCGAGTTGACGTTTCGACTAAAGAGAGAAACAGGAGAGTCAGCTCCACCCACATGGCCAGCAGAGTTAATGCAGGGTTTGGCCAGATATGTGTTCCAGTCAGGTATGAGACCATAGGCAGCTGGCATCTTGTTTTCCTTTAGACTAAGGGCCCAGTTGATCCTGGAAATGTACACAATATTTTCATGTCTGTTGAGTTCCGTATTCCTGTTCGTTTGCTTAGTTTGGAATATTATACCCCTTTCTGTTTCTTGACATTCTCAGGACAGGGCTTCACTTGGGCTCTAGAAGAAAAGGTTTTATAGTGTGATGAACTTCATTGTTCCAGGATCTATGTTTGCAATCTACCAACCAGGCTTTAGGTTTGTGACAGGCTGAAAGCCAAATTGATATAAAGCTAAGAAGTTTTCTCTTATCTTCTTCATTCCTGTGGTTAGTTTTCCATTGCTGTCCCTGTTTGTTGTGGTCACAATCATAGGTTGTAGTCTTGCTTTCTACCTCTGGCTAGGCTTGAAGGATTTAACTAGGAGGGAAAGGATTTTTTTGGTAAGCAGTAGGACACCATGGAAGATTTTTGAGCTGAAGAATGGTATCTTTTCCAAGGCTTGTTTTTGTACTTTACAAAAGGGATAAAACAAAAATAGATTGGGCCTTAGCCCTCAACATTGTATTTTTATGCAGTTTATTCAAGTATTCATAGCTTGTGAGTTAGTTTATGGGAGGGCAGGTAACTAATCAGGAAAGAGAAACTTTATACCAGGAGCCCTGTTCTTTTTTAAAAATGTATTTTGATAAATGCCTTTTGTTTTTATTTTTATCATTTTCATCTCTTGGAAAAGACACTCTCCACCCATATTGAACCCTCCTTTATAACAAGAGAAATAGTTAAGCAAAAACCTCTGGTACTGTGTCTACATTTGACAATTCATATGATGCTCTACCTTAGTAGTTACCTGTCTTTCTGACTAGAAGTATGCTTCATGTGCTGTCCTTTGAGACCATTGTTGCTTTCTCAATGACTCAAGAGTTCAGCTTCCTTCTAGTGACCTCTTAAAACATATTTTCTTTTTAATTATTAAGTTAACCTTTATCAGCAAACTTAAATATTTTATTCTATGAAGGACGAAAAAGTATTGTGCATGAAACCATGAACTTTATTACATATACTTTCTTAGCTCGTATCACTATGCTGTTAATAAAATTACTGTGTCCTTTTCTGCAGTTCTCGTTTTCTTCAGAGTCTTTTTGTTGTTTTGATTTCTTCTTTTTCCCATCTCATTACTCACTTGCTTATTCCTCCTTTCAGTAGAAGTTCTCTCATTTAAAAAATAATACAGTCAAGGAAAACAATTCAGCACATCCTCAGTGGCCAATATGTCTCATTCTGTGTCTTTAGTCTACCACCTCTTTGCTAAGAAGAGGGCAATATGTAATATATTCTGTTGGTTTTGCTCATTTTCACTTTGCATTAATTCATTGAATAGCTATTCTATTTATTTTCTTTATCCATCATATTCATCATTTTTACAGGGTTTTTTTACATTTTAAAAATACATAATATTCCAATTCTACCGTTCTCCATTTGATAGACCTACCTTTGTTTCTGAACAAAAACTGCTTATATAAATATTTTTGTGCATATTGGCCCTTTCCTTCTTTCTTTGATCTTTTCGGAATATATGCCAACAGTGGTATTTATAGGTAAAAAGGTACATCCGTTGTTTAGTGATTTGGGGATATAGTTCTGTATTGCTTTCCACAATGGTTAGATGAATTCATAGCTCTACCACAGAATTTAGTTCAAACCTCCTTGGCACTCTGGGCTTCTGACTGGTGAGCATTCACCATGCATAGCTGACATCCAGGCTTACCAGACTACTTTCTACTATTTTCATGCCATACCTTGTATTTCACCTTTCCTTCTTGCTTTCTTATGCTAACTCTGAAATTAGCAATAAAATCAACACTTCCAAAACCACTATCTACTAACTCTCCTGTGTGTTTTGTTTTTCCCTACTAGACTGTGAGGTCCTTGGTGACAGGGATTGTTTTGATTGCCTATATATTATATTTCCAGAACTTAGCATAGTATCTGGTTCAAAGGAAGCCGTTAATACATGGCTCCTTTCCATTCTGTCCCCTCATTTTACAGTTGAGGGTACTGCAGATTGTACAAGAGTAATTGTATTATTCTGCTTTATCCCCTTGGCCACCTCACTGCTTCAGTTCACACTATGCTATGAAAGCCTCAACAGCAATCCCACCGTAATAATCCAATTGTTCTTGGTCCCATCCTGAGAGTTAGTGATGTTTAATGTATAATTGTATATGTATAATAAATATAAATGTATAATGTATGATTACAAAACAGTGAGACTGATTCCAGCTTATTACTATAAAGTCACATCTGGCAGACTGCTGGTAAATGGTAGAATGCAAAGTAGTAGGCAGTAAGGTGTTCAGAGCCCAGCCTTTGAATAGGGAGTGACAATGATACAAAGTAAGAGGGGAAACTGACTTCTTAAACTTGCTGGACTCTCTGTGATCTTGTTAGGTTCCTTCCTTAATTGTGCTGAGAGTATTTTTCCCTTGCCCTGGCCTACCCCACCCACTGTCTTACTTTCTGATTAAGCAGTTTGTATCTTTCACCAATCATTTGTTGAAAAACAGACATTTCTGATGTGGTATAAGGGGGAAAGCACTGGACTAGGAGTGAAAAGATTTGGTGAATCTTAACTCTGTCACTAACTTGTGTGATTTTAGCTAAGTCACTAAGCATCTCTGATTCTGTTTCATCTATAAAAATGGATTTATGAATATTATAATGAATATGGGAGGCTTCCTTTGAGCTTTTACAATCCTTGGAATGCATGCTTAGCAGTGGAGCCCTTGGGTCAAACAGTATGGACACTTTATTTTTCTTTTTAACTTTTTTTCTGAGTCACATGCATTTGTTGTCCCTTTTCTCCCAGCATTGAAAAAAGAAGAAAAACAAAATTGTTGTAACAAATATGCAAGGTCAAGAAAAAAATGCTTGCATTTGCCATATCTAAAAATGTTTATCTCATCCTGCATGAATCTGTCACTTCTCTGTCAGGAGGTAGATGGAATATTTCATCATTGGTCCTCTAGGATATTGATTGGTCACTTGATCAGAGTTCTTAAGTCTTTCAAAATTATTTTTATTTAAAAAAAAATAATTTCTTTTTAGTTTTCAACATTCACTTCCATAAGATTTTGAGTTTTTAATTTTCTTCCTCTCTTTCCCTTCCCCCTTCTCCAAGATAGCATTCAGTCTGATATAAGCTCTACTTATACATTTATATTAAACATATTTTCATTTAGTCATGATGAATTAGAACTAATGGGAGGAACCACGAGAAAGAAGAAACACAACAAAACAACAAGAGTAAATAGTGTGTTTCCTTCTGCATTCAGACTCCAAAGATCTTTCTCTGGATGTGAATAGCATTTTCCATTGTGAGTCTTTTGGAGTTGTCTTAAATCTTTGCATTGCTGAAAAGAGCTAAGTCTATCAGTCAGTCATTGCCCAGTGTGGCTATTACTGTGTACAATGTTCTCCTGCTTCTGCTTATTTCATTTTGTATCAGTTTGCCTGTTGATCACTTCTTATAGCATAATAGTATTCCATTCCATTCATATACCACAACTTGTTCAGCCATTCCTCAATTGACGGGCGCCTCCTCGATGTCCAGTTCTTTGCCACAAAAAAAAAAGAATTGCTATAGATATTTTTGTATATGTAGGTCCTTTTCTATTTTTTTGTGATCTCTTTGGGATACAGATCTAGTCGTGGTTTTTCTGGGTCAAGGGTATGCAGTTTGACTGCCCTTTGGACATAGTTTGAAGTTGCTTTCCAGAATGTTTGGATCAGTTCAAAATCCCACACCAACAACCCACACCAACAACGCGTTAGCGCACTAATCTTCCACATCTCCAGCGTTTATCATTTTTCTGTTCTGTCATGTTAGCCGAATCTGATAGGTGTGATGCGGTACCTCACAGTCATTTTGACTTGCATTTTTCTAATCAGTAGTGATTTAGAGCATTTTTTCATGTGACTATAGATAGTTTTAATTTCTTGCTCTGACAACCGCCTGTTACAAAATTATTTGTCTTAACATTGTTGTTATTATATAAATTGTTCTGCTTACTTCAGTCTGTATCACTTCAGGTAAGTTTTCCCAAGTTTCTCTGAAAACTCTCCTTTTTATTATTTCTTGTTGCCCAGAAATATTTCATTACATTTATAAACTACAGTTTGCTCAACAAGTCCTAAATTGATGAACACACCCTTCTTTGCTTCCAATTCCTTGCCATTACAATACAAATATTTTTATACATATGAATTTTTTCCTTCTTTCTTTGGTGTGTAAGTCTAGTAATTATAGTGGGGTCAGAGGTTATGTGACTTTTTGAACATAGTTCCAAATTACTTACCAGAATTTGCAGATCACTTCACAACTCTACCAGCTATGCATTAATATGCCTGTTTTCCTGAAGCCTTTGGACTTAATTTATAAATTGTAATTTTTCTTTTTTGTCATCTTTGCCAATTTGAAGATTGTGAAGTACCTCAGAATTGTTTTAATTTTAATTTCTCTAATGATTGGTAAGTTAGAGCATTTTTTCATATGGTTATTGGCTAATATTCCTTTTGAAAACCTACTATTCAGATCCTTTGATCAATTAGGGAATGGCCCTAATTATTACAAATTTGAATCAGTCCTTTATACATAGTAGAAATTATAATTTTATCAGAGAAATTTACCTCATTGTTTTTCCAGTTAACTGTTTCTGTCTAATTTTAATATCTTTGGTTTTGTTTGTATAAAAATTTGTCCCTTTTTATCTTCTGTAAATCTATCCATCTCTTGTTTGGTTATTCACACCTTTTCCTCTACCTGTAGATCCTAAAAGTAACTTCCTGGTAGTTTTTAGTAAATAATGAGGTCTTAATCTCAGTAATTGTGGTCTTTTGGTTTATCAGACACTAAGCTAATTTTTTGCTTTTGTGTGTTGTATACCTGATTTAGTTAACTGATGAGTCTCTTTATTTTTTAGCCATGAACAAAAATATTTTTATACTTAACTGCTTTGTAGTAGAGATTGAGATCTGTTAAGTTCTTTTTCTTCCCACTTTCCATTTCATTTTTTCCCCATTATTTCTTTTGAGATTCTTGCCTTTTTGTTCTTCCAAATGAATTTCTTTTTTCCCAAGGTCTATAAAATAATACTTTGATGGCACTGAACAAGAAATTTAGATCATATTGCCATTTTCATTATGTTGGTTTGACCTACTGATAAACAATAATCCTCCAGTTATTTGGGTCTAACTTTATTTCTGTAAAGAGTGTTTCATTGTTGTATTCATAGAGTTCCTCTGTGTATGTGTCATAGTAGGTAGGCTTAAAGTATTATTTATCTCATGTAGTTATTTCAAATGGAATTTGTCTTTCCACTTCTTCCATTTTCTGTTGAGTTTTGTTAGTTGTATACAGAAATACTGACTTTATATCCTTGTAAATTTGTTTCCTTTTTTTATTTTCTAAGATTTTCTAAATAAAACATATCATCTAAAAAAGTGATAATTTTGCTTTTTCTTCACCTTAGTCAGAGACATTTTAATTACTTTATAAACATGATTCCAAATTACTCTACAGATTGGCCTTATTCTACCAACAGTGAACTTATGTTCCTATCTTTCTGCAGCCCTTCCAACTGACTCTTCTCATTTTTATCATCCTTGTCAGTTTACTGAATATGAGGTAAAACCCCAGAGCTAGTCTGATTTCATTTCTGATTATTAGTGATATGAAGAGATCTCTAATATGGTTATCAATAGAGTGCAACTTTTGAGAACTGTTTGTCCATATCTGTGGATTTGACCTCTCACGTGGCAATGGTTCTTGGTTCCCACACATGTTGGAACCAGACTCTCACCAGAGACACCTGATACAAAGATGCCTTCTTAATAAAAATCTCTACTCCTCTCCTAGCTGCATCCCTATTCCATTTGTACAAAAGCTGCTCTACTTCATGCAGTTGAAATAATCTGTTTTACCACTTGTGATCACCTCAGTTCCTTATTTGGTTAAGTATTTTCCCCCTCACCATGGCTATGAATAGTTCGTGATTTGGTTCAGGTCTAAATTATTTTATGATGTGGCCTTTAATATAGAGGTCTCATATCTATTTTTTAATTTATTGTATGTAATGTAAGGTGTTGGTCTAAAACTAATTTATGCCCAACTGCCTTCCAAATTTTTTCCCAGAAGTTCTCGTGATATAGAGAGACTTTTCCCAAGTTTTTTTTTTTATCTTCCCAGGTTTATTGAATTCAGTTATTGAGTATATTTGTTTCTGATTTTTCTTTATATTGTCTCTTCCCACTGAATTAGTTTTCTTTTTCTTTTTTAAACGACTAGCAAATAGTTTTTAAAATAGTTTTTGATGATTATTGTATTGTACTATAATTTCAGGGCAGTAGATAGAGTGCTGGGCCTAGATTCAGGAAAATTCCTATTCCTGGGTTTAGATAGGGCCTCAGACATTAGTAGAGTGACACTGGGCAAGTCACTTAGCTCTGTTTATCTCAGTTTCCTCATCTGTGAAATGACCATTTCAGTATTTTTCCAAAAATATCCCAAATGGGATCATGAAGAGTTGGATATGACTGAAAACAACTCAACAATCATAATTTGAGGTCTTAAAGTGCTATTTCTCCTTCATTCCTTTTTTAAAAACAATATTTTCCTTGAAATTCTGAACCTTTTTTTCCTTCAGTTGAATTTTGTTAATACTTTGTTTAGCTCTGTGAAGGACCTTTTTAGTAGTTTGATCACTATGGCAGTAAATCTGTAAATTAATTTAGGTAGTACTGGTTTGTTTTATTGACACAGATTAATGTTGAACAATAAGTATCCCTCCAATTAAATACATTATTTATTTTTTTAATTTCTTTTTTTAGTTTTAGTTTACAACATTCAGTTCCACAATCTCTTGAGTTTCAAATTTTCTCCCCCTCACTGTCCTTCCCCCCTTCCCCCTATAATGGCGTATAATCAAATATAGCTTCTACAAATATCTTCATGTCGAACATTAGTCATGTTGTAAAGAAGGATTATAACCAATGAGGCGGACAGTGAGAAAGACGGGGCAAAACAAGACAAAACACGAATGAGAGAGCAAATAGTTTGCTTCAGTCTGCAGACTCTGTAGTTCTTTCTCTGGATGTGAATATCCCTTTCCATCATGAGTCTTTTTTTTTAAATTTTAATTTATTTTCTTGGTTACATCATTCATTTCCACAAGGTTTTGAGTTACAAATTTTCTCCGCTTTTTGCTCCTACCCCTCAGCCCAGAACATTGATCCCACTGTAAGGCCCTCCCACAATCTGTTTCCTTTTATGTCCTCCTCCAACACCCCTCTAGCTTTCTAGCA
>JAQQSW010007709.1:0-13637 GCA_028646575.1 Pseudocheirus occidentalis
GAAATGTCCTGTGTAATTACACAGGTACAGCCTGTATTGAATTGCTGCTCCTCCCAGTGGGAGTAGGTGACAGGGGAGGAATTGCAAGAATCTAGTATTTAAAGCTATACAATTAAATGCAACTGGGAAATAATACATACATGGACGGGGGCAGGGAGGAGCTCCCTGCCCTACTAGAAAGCTAGAGATGTGTTGGAGGAGGGCATAAAAGGGAACAGGTTGTGGGAGGGGTCTTACAGTGGGATCAATGTTCTGGGCTGGAGGGTAGGGGCAAAGATTGGAGAAAATCTGTAACTCAAAACCTTGTGGAAATGAATCATGTAACCAAGAAAATAAATTAAAATTAAAAAAAAGAAAAAGCTTTTAACAAAAGACAATACCCTTTCCTATGAAAACACTAGAAAGTACTCTTCACATAAGTAAAGATACATCCAAGCATATGGTCAAAGAGTATTTGCTCATGGGTAGACTGGACTACTATAACAAAATAACTAAATTAATTTATTTTTTCAGGGCCATATAAACAAAAATAAAAAGAATTATTTCATAGAGCTTAAAAATAATAAAAATATTCACTTGGAGGAGTAAAATTTTGAGAATATTAGGGGGATTCATGAAAAAAGGAAGTTAGGTTGACTTGCAGTACTAGATGTAAGACTATACTACCTTGTAATCATGAAAACATCTGGTAGCATATAAGAAATAGATTGGCTGATCAATTGAAGATATTAAGTACACAATACACAAAAGAAAATAACCACAGTAATCTAGTTTTGATAAATAATCCTAGTTTTTTGCACAAAAACTTAATATTCAATATGAAATCTCAAAAGTGGTCTAGCAGAAACTAGTGATAGACTAATTTTTCCCAGAGTATAACAAGATAAGATCAAAATGGATACATGGTTTGTACATAAAGGATGAAACCACAAACAAATTAGGGGGACATGGAAAAAATAGCTGTCAGTTCTATGTATAAGTAAAGAGTTTATGACTAAAAAAGATACAGAGAATAATCACAGGAGGTAAAAATGAAAATGATTTCCGTGTCTTCCTTATAGACCTATTAGGCCTATTCCTATGAAGATTTTGCATAAATAAAATCACTTCTGCAAAGAGAGAAGGAAAAGCAATTAAAGGAAAAATTATATCAAACTTCTTTGACAAAAGTTTCATTTCACCCACACATATGTATGTATAAGTATATGTGTTTATGTGTGTGTGTATAAATAAGTTAAATTTATTTTTTAAAAGCCATTCCTTCATTGATAAATGGTTAGAGGATATGTCCAGATATTTTTCAGAAGATGATAAAACTATTAATTGCTATACAAAAAATGTTCTAAACTACTAAAAATTAGAGAAATATAGAGTAAGGAAACATTTAGGTACAACCTTATATCCATCATATTAGGCTAACATTATGGACAAGGAAAATTACAAGTGATGGAGAGGATGTTCTGAAATATATACACTAAGGTTCTATTGTTGGAATTATGAACTGGTCCAACCACCTGGAGAGACATTTGGAAAAAATTCTGTGCATTCCCTTTGACTCAGCAATGTTGCTACTAGGAGCATATGAAAAGAGATCACACAAAAAGGGAAAGAAACTATGTGTACAAAAATATCTAGATCAGATCTTTTTGTAGTGGCAATGAATTGCAAATGGTGGATGTGTCTATTACTTGAGGAATGGCTGAACACACTGTAATAAAGGTTGTCATGTACTCATATTGTGCTATAAGAAATTATGAAGTAGATGGTTTTTAGAAAAACCTGGGAAAACTTACATGAACAGATGCAAAGTGAAGTGAGCAGAATTAGAATACTGTACAAGGGAAGAATTATATTGTAGTGATAATCAGCTATGAAAGATTTAGCTACTTTGATCAGCATAATTATCTGTGACAATTCTAAAGAACTCATGATGAAAAAATGTATCCAGCAAAAGAGAGAGAACTGATAGATTCTGAGTGCAAATTGAAGCATATTTTTTCCTTGTTTCTTGAATATACCATTGCTGATGTGGAAATACATTTTGCAATATTTCATATGTATAGTGAGTATCATATTTCTTGACTTCTCTTTGGGTGGAGCAGAGTTGAATGGAAAGATAGAATTTGGAACTGAAAATTTAAAAAATAGAAATACCTCAATTTTTAATGAATTATTACCATGGTTTATTCTATGTTTCACTTATGTAGCTGGATTTTTCAACTTTAATGCAGAAGTTTACCATATGTAATGGCAAGCACAGAAGTAATTAACACCTTGTTTCAGCTATTGAATTAACACCTTGCTTCAGTTCAAGTTTCTTTTGAGCTTTCTATCAAGTCTGTTAAGAAACAGAATGTGTGAACCCCATATCTTGAGAAACCTAGAACTCATGAACTCCTGAAACATGAAGGGGATATGCTATGAACATATACAAGTAGAGTCCAGGCTAGAAACAGCAGAACTGAAAAAAAAGGATTCTTGTGGTAGCAGAGTCAAGGACAAAACTTGTGGTATCCCAGAACTCTGTTTGTCTGCTCTTTCTGTATTGATATTTGTTTGTGATCCTTTGTACAGAAGCCCTTGGACTTTAACTGGAGGCTGTGAAAGAGGATTTTCCAGTTGTATGTTCACAGAAAACCTGGAGGTGGGTTTTGGAGGTCCTGGGACTTTACTGATGATTTGTGCTGATGTGTTGGACCTTGTTTGTGGGTCTATGTTCATTTCTATGTTGATGATTTGTGTTGAGTTCCCAGATCTTGTTACTGGGTCTGAGTTGATTTCACAGGCAATTAGTTAATTGATGATGGTGCTGACAATGTGATCAGTATTATTGTGGCTCTGTCAAGCTGTGTGTCCCCGGGAACAGGAACTGTGAAGGACTTGAGTTGGACTGAACACTGTGAACTGAATATGGGATGGGAAATGAATGAAAAAGTGGACAAGGAGCTTGATAAGGAATTGGGAGGTGCCTGCCTTTGAACCCAGGTGAAAATTGGAGCTGGGACCAGGGAAGAGGAACCATAGAAAATGAGAGCCATCCTCAAATCAAGCTGAAAGAAGGCTTTACTTGGATACTACGTACTGACTAATAAGATTATGATTTACTGTGATCTAGGGGTGGAGGATTTTGACTATTGTACTTTGTGACTGAATTAAGGACTCTGTGATTGATTAAATGAATGTACTTTGTTGAAAACTATGTGATCACTTTGTTGAAAACTATGTGGACATCTTAGTGATAAGTTGTTAAGTGGTGACATGGTGAATGCTGTATTTTGATTTTCTGTGACAAGTTATAACATTGTGAATGTTGTATCTTGATTTTCTGTGAATGTTTTGCTCTGATTTGTTATTGAATAGAGAGTTTGCTATACTATGTAATCAGAACCTTGAAAGCTGTTGATAGCAGCAAGTCTCTGGAAAGCCCCTTGTGCTTGGCATTACACCTTAATCTGGGCCAAGTTTTACTTCATTTATTTCATTAAGGTCAGCATGATTATTTTGAAACAATATTATCATGTATCAGATTAGCTGCCTCTTCCAAGTTCAAATCATCTCTAAATTTCAAAACATATGTTGAATGTTTATATCCAGCTCACTAATAAAAGCAAAACAAAACAAAAACAATCAAACAAAAGTGCTTTGAATGGGAAAGGTTTAGGTTGAGACCTATCAATTGACTCATCTACTTAGCTATTCTAGTGACCATATGGGCATTTGAAAATTTGTAGTAGTATAGGAGATAGTCACATAATATAAGTACAGGATATAAAATCTGGTCTTTAATAGGAAAGAAATTAAAAGACCTTGAGGAATAGCTCTATGCCTCAATATCTTAATAATACTTAGGTCTTAAGAGATACAGGGTTTTCCAAAAGTGTTTTTCAAAATTTAATTTTATTTTTTTTGTTCTGAATTCTCTTTCTTTCTCCTCCCACTTTTCTGACCCATAAAGATGATAAGAAAAATAAAATCTATTAGAGGTATGCATAGGCATATGAAACAGATCCATCCATTAATTTATCCCTGCTGGTGCAAAAAAAAAAGGACAGGAAACGGAAGACAAAAAGGAGAAGGAAAGAAGATAAAAATAGAGAAAAAACATTAATCTGAAGTATGAGTGTATCAACTCTCTGCTAGGAGGTGACTGGCATATTATCAACAGGCCTTTGGAAATATGGTTGGTCAATATTTTAATCTTCGTTCCCAAGTATTTCTAAGTTGATTATCTTTATATATTGCTACGATCATTTAAACTGTCCTCCTTATTATGCTCATTTCACTTTGCATTAGTTAACAAAAGTTTTCTCAGTATTTTTTCTGAAACTACCCCATCTATTATTTCTTACAGTAAAATAGTATTCCATCATATTCATATATTGTGACTATTTCAGTCATTCTCTGATTGATGAGCATGCCCTCAAGTTCAAATTCTTTGCCACCACAAGAAGAGCTACTATAAATATGTTTTGTATATATGGATTTTCTCCTCTTTCTTTGAACTCTTTGCTGGTATAGAACTAATAGTATTATTGATGAGTCAAAGAGTTGTCAGTTTAATAGGTTTTTTTAGGCATATTTCCAAATTGCTCTCCAGTTGGACTACTTCAGAGCTCCAACAACAGTGCATTAAATAATATATTTTCTCTAGTTCCTCCACATTTTGTTTCCCCCACTTTTTGGCCAACTTAGCCATTCTAATAGGTTTGAGGTTGTTGTTTAAATTTCTGTTCTCTAATTATTAGTGATTTAGAATATTTTCAATGTTTGTTAACAGCTTGGATTTCTTCTCATGAAAATGTCTATTCATATCCTTTGACTATAAATTAAGGAACATGAATTGAAGTATCAATATTTAACAAAATATGATTAGTAAATACTCATATCATGGTAAGTAAGAGTCTCATACATTTCAAAAAAATCTAATAAGAAACAAAGAGTATTTTGTTTAATTGTATTCAGTGTATGTTCATTTAGCTACTGTCATCTTGATGTTGAATATTTGTCATAAAATAGCTACTTGGCTTTTTAGCATAGTTATTTCATCTTTTTCATGTTTTATCTCTTGAATTGTCTTCAATGAAAACAGATAATTGAACACATTTATAAAATTGTCACACAGAGATTTTTTTGAGGGCTAACATTGAAATGTTTGATAATATTAATATGTCTCAATTTACTATATTTTTCCCATGTATGATGACTTTCCTTTCTCTAAAATCAGTTACAATACTCTATCTTAAATAGAAATTAAGGAAATTTATCACAATTGTTATACAAAGATTTTGAATCTTTCTTTTATTGCTGCATTCTATCATCATTGTACTTCCTGTTTTTGAATCTCCTATAAAAACTCTGTGAGAATCTCTTGTAATTTTTTGAACACTTTTTCTGCCTGACATATATTTAGTGTTCAACATGGATTTGATGACTCAATTGTTTGGCAAAAAAATTCCAAAAACCAATCTGCCTGTAAATCAAAAAGCATTTATTAAACACCTCCCATATACCATGTGCTGTGCTAATTGCTCAGAATACATGACAATAATCCCGACTGCCAAGGAGCTCATAGTATAATGGAAGAAAACAATCCTGCTTTTGCCTGAATTAACTTGAGGATTCAGTCAAAGGTGAGAGGAGAGGGAGAGTGAATTGCTTATGTTCCTTATTTGAGAAAGATGAACAGACCTTGCCATTTGCCATACATTTCTAAACTAAGGACCCTTGAACATGGAAACCTACTTCGTTGCTAAATTCTAAGGACCACTTGATTTTTCCATTCATCTTGTAGCTGAATCCGTTTATATGAGTAGTTATCTAATAAGATACCATTTGCCAATTTGTGTTATGATTTTGCTAGGGAATAAGTATCTGGTTTATTTAGTCAGTAATTTTTGAAATTCTTTCTTCTGCTTCTTGATGTTCAGAGCAATAGAAGGTAAGAAGTTGACTTTCCTAATTAGAATATGATATATTTAAGAATGGAGAATATGTTTCTTTTCTATTTGTATCTCCAAATTTAGTTTAGTAAAAGTTATTTCCCCCTATGCCTTCATATTTTGGATTGTATAAAGATAACTTTCAAGTTAGGATGATTTTATTGAGATCAAGGCTGGCTGAATTATAAGACAAAGCTTCTCTTCATTTCCTAAAGAAATTTTACCATTTTATTTTATAGTCCACCCCCAAAATTTCCCTGAGTAAACTTTCACATTGTGGGAGAAATGTCAGTAGGATGAAGAGAGAATAGACTAGATCGATAGTTTCCAAAAAGGCATTGAAAAATATGATGAATAGGTGAGTGGTTTCCATTAAGTTTATGGCTCTTGAATTAAATATCAGGAAATAACTTTTATGCCCTATTTTCTTCCTCATTTGAAGAGGAAGAAAAGATAGCATATATGTTTCAGATGACATTAAGAACTAGGGCAATAGAAATAATGCTTTTTTTCTTTGTTAGCATCTACTGTTCAGTAGGATTGATTTTTAAATTGAGATCACATATTCAACATATTTTTTCTAAGAATCCTTTAAAGTTATCTTCAATTGATGTATTAATTGCTATATTTTTCCACATCCTTCACATTCAAGAGCTCATGAAATTAAAAAAAAATAAAAGCCCTTATGAAAAAGATATTATTATGAGTAGGTGTAAGAATGAGTACTCTTCAATCTAGAAAGAAGAGGTTGCTCAATATCAAAATCACTTTGCAATCAGAGTGAACTTTTACATTAGTCAGAAAAGGCACTATGAATCAGTATGGGTGTGTGGGGGGATGGTGTGTGGAAACACCACTAGCCCCAATATTAACAGCCTACTTTTGCTCTTACTTAATAGGGGCTAATCATATAAAAATCCTCTTAGAGAATATGACATAATCAAAGTAAGAATTCTAGTTTTTGACTTTCATTTTCTATCCTTTCTTGTTCCTCAATTATTTTAAAAGAGTCATTGGAGTATATGGGAAAGAAAACTGCACTAGGTGGTTGGAGATTTGAAGTCTAGGCTTCAATCTTTCACTGATTGGTTATATCACCTCTGATAAGTCATTTCATATATCTGGACCATGTGTCTTAATCTATCAGCAATATTAATTATATTAAGTGATCTCTAATATTCCATTCAGCTCCAAAATCTGAGGTGAGTAATGGTAGAATACCTGGCATTCTAGCTGAAGAGGGGATCCAAACTAGAGAGTTGAAGGGATAAAGATGTTTTTCAAACTGTAAATTGGGAAAACAACTACATTGTATGGCTTCTATTAGACAAAATTAATTTGGAATTAAAACTATAGGGATTACTAAATCTCAAAACCAATCCAGAAAAATTCATTTTTCATGTTGGGTCTATTGAAGAAGAAAGGCAAAATGTTTTCCAATATTCAGGACAGGATTAGAAATAAAGACTATTTGATTTCTTGTTGGCCTTATAAATGTCTCAAACTTTTATACATACATGCATGCATATGTGTGTATATGTGCACATATATACACATACATACCCAGGCAGACATATACACATATATACATGCAAGCATATACACACAGATGCAGATATAGACACACATGTATACATGTACACATATATATGCCTATGCCTGTGTGCATACAAATATGTGTGTATATTTTATTATAAATTCATCATAATTACAAACTCTAAGGAATAAAATGTTCCTGGATAGTTCATCTAATCTATTCCACTAAACTTCAAACATGACTGAATGTAAATAATTATCAACTAATCATTTAAGACCTCCAGCAAAGGAGATTTCCACGTTCCCCTACTAATCTGGTACAGTGCTTAACAGCTCTGACTGTCAGAAAGTTCTCCCTTATATATCATTTAAATCCCTTCTGTTTGGGTCAGAGCCCAGCTTTTTCCCCCTTCCCCTTCTGTCTTCTGAGATGGTGAACAGCTGTTCTCCATCTTCTATATAACAACTCTTTATATCTTTGAAGACAAAGACAAAGTCAACTCTCAGCCTGTGCTTCTCCAGGATAAATAATCTCAGTTACTTTAACCTTTTCAAAAAGGCCTGATTTTCCAAAACCTTTAATCATTTTTGTGACTCTCCTGTGATACAAGTTCTAGTTTTTCTTCCTTTTTAATTTTTTTTATTCTTGAACGCAAGGGAGATTAGCATCCCAGTAAGTATGTGATGAGTGCCTAAAATAATAGAAGTATTTCTGCCTCTGACAGTCTGTAGTCGTTTTCACATACAGGAACTTCATGCCTGCGTTTTCAAACTCACTGGCTATTTATGACCATCTTATTATATAGTATAATTCTTCCTTCCCTTCCTTCCTTTATTTCTTCTCACTTGGGCCTCACTATTTCCGCTATGTTCACAAAGAAATAATTCTAAAATAATTAAGAAGGATGCGCCTGCTTATTATCACATGAAAAAATCATTGTTGAACACAATTCTTGCAACAAATGCTGTCACTGTCCACTTATATCCCTTTCCACATAGGCATAAAAGAAAAAAATAAAATAAAACAAAACTTTTGAAAGTGTACTGAATGTTTGCCTTGTACAGGAAATTTCTGCTTCTCCCTAACTTCCCGCTATGTCTTAGGCTAGTTTTTCTCAACCCAATTTGTCTAAGTAACACCTAAGAAGTAGAAACACACTGAAGAATACATAATTTCTTGACAAGAGTCTCTAAGAGCATGTAATTACTTAAAGGATAAAGGAGGGAGAAAATTTAGGGAAATTTCAGAGTAAAATGTCAAAAATTTCCAAGTAACATGGCTATTTTGCAATACATAAATTTATATTTAGTTATCTTGGTAAAAAACAATTCAGAATTTCACAATTTTCCTATATCCTTTCACCCATCCACTTTCATTTTCACGAAGGTAAAATGTGAGATGTTACTTTTATCCCTACTATACTTCTTCTCAGCAGATTTACTTAAATTTTTTAGGTTGTAAAGTTGTTTTTTTATCCTAACTCTATTATCCCATTTCTTAGCTATCTCTTCCAGCATATTGTGATCTATAAATTTTAGGAGGGTGTCATCTATTCCTTTAGCTAAATCACTGTAAAAAATATTAAGTAGTTATAACAATCAACATTTGTTTGAACAATAAACATAAGAATACACCTGCTTCTCTTCTTTTGCAGAAGTAGGGAAATATTGTATATAACTTAGCTGCAGTGTTGGTTAGTTTTGTTGAACTCATTTTTTTCTTTCTTTTTAAGTTTTTTTTGTATTAACATATGTTTCACTAAGCACTCCCACAGAGATCAATAATACTGTTAATATAACTTTAAGAGCCAAAGGAATGGGGGCACCTAGGTGGTGCAGTGAATAGAGCACCGGCCCTGGAGTCAGGAGGACCTGAGTTCAAATCCGGCCTCAGACATTTGACACACTAACTAGCCGTGTGACTTGGGGCAAGTCACTTAACCCCAACTGCTCTCCAAAAAAAAAAAGAGCCAAAGGAATGTTTCTTTAAAAAAGTGATTGGATGATATACTTTTACGTTTCTTACAATGAATGTTTTCTTCTTACGAAACTGGAGAAAGTATGGAATTTTATCTTTCATTTAAAGAGAAGTGAGATAAATTATAGATAAGCTACAAAGAAAGAAAGTGAAGAAGAGCATGTTCTTTTGAAAACTACTTTAAGTATAATAGAAGAAAAAATATAATGAACATCAATGTATGAAAAAAATTGTAAATAAATAACATACATAGTGAATTCTGAAGAGACTGTTTATTGTGGTAACCAAAGAAGAAACAAAGAGACTGAAATAATTTATTTTTGAGAGAGTTTATATAATTGTAATCTTGAGGAAAAATATGAAGAGGATTCTTGAGAGACTTTAATCAGTATCTGATGTTAACGGTGAAATTGTGTTTCCCCAAGTGAAGAGAAACTATCTACTATTGCATTGAGGGATTGAACATTCCCACATCCAAACTATGATAAAAATATTTATGTTTTGGCTTTCTATTGATTATATTTGCTAACAATTTGTATATTAAATAACTTAAATTATTACTTAATGATATGAAATTGATTAATAGGAAATATGAACAACTGTTATTTCAAAGGGCAGTTTTGTCAGTTTATCAATAAATATTTTATGAATGAGGTAGAGGTTCGAGTCATGTAGCAAATTCATGAGAAATAAGTTTCAATGTTATTATTAGAAAGAAAACATCAGTAAGATACCAGAGTAGCAAGAAGTGTAGTAGATATTCTCCAAGAAAATACCTCAACAAAGTTCTAAAAAATGTTCCAAACCAAATCCTGATCTGGAAATTCAAGAAACAAACAAACAACAAAAACCAAACAAATCATAGTGGAGCATTTTTCAGCCCCTGTCAGCATAAGGAGACAACTAGATAGGTTTGTATACAGTTTGTATACCTCGTGTGGCCAGGAGCATGACATAAGGAGTATTCTAGGAACTAGCAAGTGAAAGAGGATCAAGGTTTTGTTCAAGGACAAAAAGAGAGCTTAGATCCATTCTAGGACACTGAAATTCATACACGGCTGAAAAGAGGTGCTACCAACAGTTCTGTCACTCATGACTAAATTCTGTGTAACAGATCTAGGGATAAATGAGGAGGAACTCTTCTGAGAACTGTTGTTCTTGTATAAGGAAAGATCTTATGCCCTATGTCAGTGATCCTCAACCTATGGGTCATGACCCCTTTGGGGGTCAAATAGGGTCTCAGGTCTGCCCACATGCAGATATGCCCACATATGAGAATTAAAGGGTCATAGCATTAGGAAGGTTAAGAACCACTGCCATAGGCTATGTAGTGAGTATAGATCAAGATCAGCAGCAAGCAGAAGCTGTGTAGCTTTGAACCCAGGAGTGAACATAAGTCTGTGCTTCAGCCACTAGTCTAGGATACATCCTGCAATGGAATTTTTAGGGAAAGACTTAGAGAGCTACTGAGCTTCACAGTTAGATGAAAATGACTGAGTTCAGCTTCAGTCTACTAGGTCTTCCAACTAGGGACAGACCACAGGATTACTGCTCACACTCAAACTTGGACCAAAATTCAGAAAAGATGGGCAATGTTCAAGCTTTGTTACATATAAGATCATTTAGGGACCATTGAAGGCATACAGATCCCTAACCCTTTTTGTCCCTAAGCTCCTAGAATAATACAAAACCCAATAGCCTGCCCCCACAATAAACAAAAACAAAACACAAAAAATAGCAGAAGGATATAAGAGGATGAGGAATCATCCCAGACACTCCCATTAAGAGTGCACAAAATTCAGCCCAAACACCAAATCCAAAGTCAAGTTTAAATTTGGAAGAATAAGTTACAAAGAAGGAAAAAGAACCCCACAATAAATAATTATTTTGATAATGGGGAAGCCCAAGACACAAACCCAGAGAAGAGAATAACTCCCAAAAAACTACAGGTAAAACTTTCAAGCAGAATACAACATGGGCATAAGTATAATTCAACATTCCTTCAGGAAATGAAGCAAGGTGTTTTTGTTTGTTTTGTTTTTTTAATAAACTAAAAATTATTTTAAAAAAACAAATGAGAAAGAAGTCATGCAATTCTGTCACAAATCCAGCATGTGCATTTTACATATGGCAAAACAAAGTTACAGATGCCAAGAGAAGTAAAATAACTCTTCTAACATGAGCTAGGTCAGTCAAGCTTTCAATATGCTCAGTACAATGAACCAAGCTATACACACAAGGAGTATAATGGGTTTTTGTTTGTAACATTTGGACACAAATACCCATGTACTTCTCAGCTCCTAGCAGAGTCAAAGGGAGTCTGTTCAACTATATTGAAAGGAAACTCTACAGTCCTCCAAAGACATGTTTCAAGCAGCATAATGTCATGTCCACATAGGAATATTTGGAAGACCTCACTATCAACAGTGAATCACTCTTCAGTACACACTTCATGCTGGTCCTCATGCATGGATTTAGCACTTTGCTCAGCAAGTGAATGTTGATTGTTGATTGAGATGTGAGACTTACATACTTGGCTTCTGGATGAACAAAATGGAGGTCTCTATTATGCTTGACCTCTCAAACCTCTCCAAAGCAGAAATTATGCACCAAAGATAAAGAAATTTAAGCTGTTTCCACAAATGGCACTAGGAATCCAAGAGAAGTTTTTTTTAAAGGACATAAACTGATATCTACACAGAGCTCACTTAAAACCTCACAACAAGTATAGGTTTGCACTAGCCTAGCCAAATAATATTGAAGCAAAACTCTACACTCTGATCTCCTCTCCCTTTTTTCCTTTGCCATGGAGATCCAGGCATTACTCTATGAAAGTCTCCCAAGTGCAGGAAAGAGCCTACACTCCTCCAGACTAGGAAGTTTCCCATAGGCTGCACAGTCAGCGCCTTTGGAACACATCATTCATTGCTGAAAAATAAACCCTCTCCAGGAGTTCCAGGAATTGAGGGAGAGGGCAAGGACATATTCCTGGGCTTGGAATGATACTCAGGCCCACATCTCCCATACCTTCCTCCTGGAAGCTCAGAATAACAAACTGCAAAATCAACCCTGTAGTACTAGTGTGGCAGCTAGCTGAACTGTTGATGTTTGACCAGAGAGTGGAAGAAGAGAGGGAGCAGCATAAGATTCCAGGAAAGGATACAGTGTATGTTTCGGGAGTAATAGGGGGTTGTGCTGGGTGACATTTCACTAAAATAAGCAAAATTATACAGCAACCAACTGGGTGCAGTTCTACCCATCCAAAAGTGATTGAGGCTCATGTACTATTGGGAGGAGACTTATGTGCTCTGAGATTCAGTCCCCAAGGAAACCAGCATCAGAGGAGAGGGAATCTGACAATGATAAAGTAAGCTACAGGGGAAAGCAAAAGGGGAAAAAAGACAAAAGTTACAAAAGGTCTCAGGAAGAAAAAAAAACAACTGTGAGACTTTAAACAGATAAATCAACAGGAAAAAAACAAAACAAACCTGTTGACAATAAGAAAGAAATATGGCCCCCATATCCATGAAATTAGTTCAAGCATTTATGAATAAATATTATAAAACAAAGGAAAATGATACAACAGTTGATAAGACAAAAGACTTTGTGGAGGGTTGAGGAGAATGTGGAATTACAGTATACTGTTCTTGAATGGTTTAAAAGAGAATTATGTGAACAGAATTCATGGTCTGAATAGAAAAATTAGTTGACAGAATAGAAAAACTGGAATCTCTAATTGAATCCACAAGATTTGCCAAAGAAATAAGAGAGCATGATAGAATGGGATTACAAATATATGGAATTTAAAGAGAATCTAGAAAAAGAGAAGAACAGCAACATTAAAAGAAAATATGCTGCTTATATAAGCAAAACCTACTGATCTTTTTTTTTTTTTTTTTTTTTTTTTTTTTTTTTAGCCAAAGAAAAGCAAAGTTTTATTAAAAGTCCGCCTGTATTGGAAACAGCACATCTGCTTGAAAATTCTTTTTTTTTTTAATTTTAATTTATTTTCTTGGTTACATCATTCATTTCCACAAGGTTTTGAGTTACAAATTTTCTCCCCTTTTTGTCCCTACCCCCCAGCCCAGAACATTGATCACACTGTAAGACCCCTCCCACAATCTGTTCCCTTTTATGCCCACCTCCAACACCTCTCTAGCTTTCCAGCAGGGTAGGGAGCTCCT
>JAQQSW010007710.1:0-13637 GCA_028646575.1 Pseudocheirus occidentalis
ATGCTTTGACCCTTTTTATCCATAAAAAAGGATTCTAGAGTTTTATTGGTGTTTTTATTTTGCTTCCTCTTTCTCATGTTGGCCAGTCAATTAATTGGTTGGTTTTTTTAGGTCTGTGAAACTCTGCTTCCAAGGGGGGAAGTTCTGTTCCAAATCACTGGGGTTTTCCCAACTGCCAGAGCTATTAGGGGGGTGTTGCAAGTCCCCCCAGCTTTGGCTTGCTGAAAGTGCACCCCAGGACCACCACCCAAGACAACGATCCGGATCCAGGCCGCTCAATGCAAGAGCACTTGGCCCTGATCAATTGATTCAGCCCCCCTGCGGAGTCTGCAGGCTCTGAAGCAGCCTGGTGTGGGCCACTGGTGGATCCAGCAGTTCCTTTCCCCCACTGCTTCTCTGCCCCAGGGGCAGAATGGCTGAACTGCTTTATCACCCCCAAATTAATTTTCAGAGTTTCAACTTTCACTAACCATCTCTGACTGAAGCTCCCCTCAGGCAGGTGCTTTAGATTTTCTTTGAAGTAGACTTAAGCTGCAGTTTGGGAGGCTCCTCTCCTCCTGGCCGCCCTGGGGCCTAGCCTGGCTGTGGCTGTGGTTTTGGGCTGGCCTGGTCTCCGCTCTGTGGCAGATGTGGAGGTGCTGGAGGGTGTAGATCTCTCCTGCAGGCTGGCTGCGGGGCTCGGCTCAGCTCCTCCCCACCATCCCAGGCCTGGCCCCAGTCTCAGCTTCAGGCTGTTCCAGCCTCCGTTCTGGCTGCCTTGCTGAGCCCCTGCTGCCGAGCTACCGCCCACGAGAGGTGTGCTCTCTGTATTTTTGTGAGTCTTAGAGTTTTAGACTTTCCTAGACTTTGTCTGGGTTCATATTTTCTGGGTGTTTAGGGTGGTGGTGTGGGAGCTGCGGGACCTTGCTGCTTCTATGCATCCATCTTGGCTCCGCCCCGAACTCTCATAGCCTTTTACTTGGACCTCTCCTTTGTATTTATTCCACTCTCCTCTATATTATAGTTATTTGTATACTGACCCTCCACACCACTATACTGTAAGCTCCTTTAAAGCAAGGACTTATTTTGGAACAAGGTATTTTTATGTGTGCCTCCAGTGCCCAATACTGTGTCTTGCTGCATGCACATCTGTAAAATGTAAGCAATGAGTATATGCTTAATAATCTGCTGAGTTGAATGGCAAGATAGGTTGGAACCAGATTTCAGATGGCCTTGAATAAGAAGTTGTACTGAGGTCAAATCACCTACTTAACAGATTGGTCTAGTACTGGCCTTGAATTGAAGACTCATGTAATAAGACTTTTTAGCTGCTGTTAGCTACCCAACTTGATTTCAACATTGTTATCTCTGCTGACAATTGGTCTGAATATAGACTGACATGCAATCTCTCTGAAAGTAAAAGAAAGAAATTTATACGTATCTATTGAGAATTCAAAAAAATTCAAAAATAAAATATATTTCCAATAAAAAAGTGAATGGAATTGTGTTTGTGTATATTCATTATAGAGCTGCCTTTGTAGGGACCTGCTGTTAAAGTGCCTGGATCTGCAGTAATAACTAAGGACCATCAGTAAAATCAGACCCACATTTGGGCTGTAGCCTAAAGAAAGAAGCTAGTGGAGGTTGGCCACATGCAATTCCCTAGGCAATTCTTTATCTCATATCTTAGTGTTAGAGTGAAAATAGAAAAGTTCAGTAGGGGAATGATTATAGGATATATTCAAGTTTTGCAAAAACAAGGTTTTGGGGAAAATTGTGATCCATATGGAGACCAATGCAGTATATGGACTAGAGACTGAAGTTTCCTCCTACCAAAGATACCATTTGACAAGAGATTGCTCTTTGTGAACTTAATGGTACCCTTATGCACAATTCATCTCATATGAATGAACAGTTTACTACCCAAGAGCACTTGATTCATTCTAGCTCATCAGCACAAGGACCTGAATAATTTTAGCTTCAGGACAATGGAAAGTTCCCCCTCCCCCTCCTCAGCTCTTTCATAGTGACCATAAATACCAAAAGGAATGTTTTAAACAAAACATCCACTCCAAATGGGCCTTGCTAGTCTTTTGAGGATCTCCTACATGCTGATATATTATAAACAAAATCATAGCTGCAGCAAAAAGAGACGGTAACAAATATCTGAACGTTAATATATACAGCCATCATGATGGCATGCTTTGAAAATGGGGGCTTCTGCTCATAATATGCGTGGCTGGCCTGTCTAAGATGCCATTAATAATGCTTCATGCAGCCTCCTGCTACTGTCTGGAAATACCTCTGCATCTCATTTTCACTGGACAAAGAAAGATGTGACAATCCCAAGGTCTGATGGTCAGATGTTTTTGCTTCTGCACAGACACTGCCGTTTATGCATCATGATTAAGCTGATAGATCTTTTCCAATTTTATCAGCTCCTTGGTGTCATTATTCTGTTGGCTGGCTGGTTTGAGCTTTTCTAGCATAGCCCCAGTGAAAACCAGTTACCACTGATCGAAATTCAGCTGCTAATCTTTGGGTATTAGAGCCTTTTCTATAATTGCATTTCAGGGACTCTATTGTGTTGCCTTTTGAGAAGAGTACCCCCTTTCCTTCTCCCCTCCACGCAGTTCTATTTTAGGTCCTAAAAGCTGTTAAACCTGGGCTTTGCAAGTTAAGACAAACTTAGGATCTAGGAGAAATGACTTGTTGAGGATGAGTAAGAAAAGGTTGTTTTTCTCTCAGGTTTGATTGTGACATTAAATTATGGGTTTGAGTAATCACTGGAAAGCATATTCAGCTAGGTTTTGATGCTCTGTCCTTTCCGCCTTCTCCCCAGCTCCCCATCAGAGGCTGGCATCCTGATGAAGATTGCTGTCAGCTCAAAACAAATCATATTTTGCACATATTTCTTTCAGATTGGGCAGCCAAAATGAGCACAGTCTGTTGCCAGATCTGTCAATATAAAGTTCAGATCACAGTTAACTAGTGCCAGTTTAGTTAACTACCTGACAAAAAAGACTCATAATATGCCACAAAGAATGATTTTATTCTTAAAGTGAATTATGTTCAAAGTTAACATGGGCTGCTTGAAACTGACACTGGCCTTAAAAAAAAGACTTGCTAAACATTATAGCTCAAATAGAAATCTGACCTAGAAATAAATGGAACATTTAAAATTCCATTCTTTATTTCACATTCCTCATCAACACTTGGAACACATGTGAAAGATGTGTCATGAGCTTTATTAAAAAGGGTTATTCCATAGTATTCAGTTCAAGCTGTCATATTGGAATCTACTGATAATCAGGCCTTAAAATAAACAGAGGTCAGTGCTTTGATGGACATAATGACCTACAAGGCTGGAGGCTAGTTCCCTTGGTTTCTGTGATTTGAGATTAGTTTTTAGACGGTGCTCATTGGGCTTCTTTGTTCATCTCTTTGTCTCTGTCTCTCTGTCTCTTTCTCTGTTTCTGATAATAATGGTGAGGTTACAAAATTTGTTGCCAGCTATAGTTTGTAAATATACCCAGAACCTTTTTTATGGGCTTAAAACACTTTTCAAGCATGGTTTCATTAATCCTTGGAACATCTGTGTGACAGAGATAGGGACAGTCCCTATTGCCATCTTTGAAGCTTGGAATATTAAGGTACAGAGATGTGAAATGAACCAAAGGCAGGACTCTGTGTGGCCAATTCTTCATCCTGGGCCAGGTAGCATGGTCCTATATTTTGGAGGATCATTCTAAAGTGCTCTGCTGCTGCTCTTGAATCCAATGCAAAGCTTTGTCTCTTCTCCTGGTGTGATAGCTCTCCTTTCAGCTGGGTTGGAATTACCTCTCAGCTTAATAAGGTTCCTTGAAGTACCATATTATGTTGGTATATGCCCTTAGTACATCCATCCCTAGAGGATTCAAGTTCCATTTTGTTAGTGTTATCTATTTTATTTCTTCTTCATTAAGGGTAAAGGAAGGAAAGGTAAAAAGCATTTATGTAATGCTTATTATGTGCCAGGCACTGGGCTAAGCACTTTTTACAAAGATGATCTCATTTGAATCTCACAAAAACCCTAGGAGATAGATGCTATTATTATCCCCATTTTGCAGTTGAAGAAACTGAGTCAAACTAAATGACTAGCCCAGGCTCATACAGCTATCAATTGTCTGAAGCTGGATTTGAACACAGGTCTTGCTGACTCCAGCCCTGGTTCTCTATGCACTGAAGCATGATCTGCTTTCATTTTTACTTCACAGTAATTTCCAGATGTACTGTACTCTCCCACACCACTTCCCTCATGCTTCTTCCTTCATAAGGAAGGAAAACCAATAAGTAAAACCAATCACATCTGAGCGTGTCTCACCCGTGATGTGAAACTAAAAAAGGGGAGGGGAGGAGCCATTAAATCCATATACAACAATCTTTGTGGGTTGCATATTGAACTTAGTTTCAAAATCTATTGCCTATTTTTGTATTTTTATTTTTTTGGTATTTTTATATTTTTATTTACATTTGTATTTTTGTATGCCTACTTTTGTATGTTTATTTGTTTTGTTAAGTATTTCCCAAGTTTTTCATCTGGTTCACACCACATTCAGGAGTATTGAGGCTCACGTGTGGATTATGGGCTTCATTTCCGGCATCTCTGATATATACCCTACTTCACACTCCAGGTTCCCCACCTCTCCAATTCAGAAGAATATGCATTGTCTCATTTCTTCTTCTTGCCGGGTGGTGGTGGTGTGGGGATGTGAGTGTGGATGTGAGTGAGTATGTGATCATGTGTGTGAAGTTTGGTAATTATTAGCATCCAGTTTCATTCTAATGTCCTTTTCAACTCTATTATTATTGTCTTTGAGCATATAGTCTCCTTGATTCCACTTACTTCACTCTGCCTAAGTTGATGTGGTAAGTCCCACACTTTTCTGAATTCCTCAGTAATTCCATCATTTATAATTTATTTAAAAGGTTTTGTAGAAGATAACATAGCTAAAGATATAACGACTATTTCCAACAAACATTACAAATGTTGTGGAGCCAGTTTTTACCGAGGTAAAAAGGAAAGGGGGTATCTGGGAGTCTGGACCTCAGAGGGCAGTTCAATTCCAGCTAATGGTCTTCTGTATACAATTTAAAATGACCTCTTAAGCAAAACATATTGCTCTTTCTTATGATGGAAGCTGTGAAGAAAAAGAAGTGACAGTTAACTTAGTCCTATTCTTTGCTGCCAGGCTGATAAAAGCAAAGCTTTTATACTCCCCCCCCCCATATTATCAATGAACCTCAGATGTGGTCTGTAAGCTAAATGAGGTTACAACACTTGGCAGCCTGTCAAGCCTAATATGTAAGTGTCTAGCTTGTACTCCTTTGCCCTGGTAAAATGATTTTTGTTATTCCTGCTTTCTCACTTATACACCTGCATGAAATCATTTAGACAGCCCCCAAGAAATCTATAACAAAAGCAAGTTTAATGTTTCATTAATAGGCTGGCAATTCCACCTCTCTTGGTCCCCAAAGACTTGTTCTATTTTGCTATATCACTGTGCAAATATGGCCCCTCAGTGTGTGTTTAAAAGCTGCTGCAGACATTTTGAACAGAGCAGCTTCTTACCTTTAGCTTGCTGGTTTGAACCTGCCTAGTGTGAAACTGTTAAAGCTCATTATCCTCTAACAAGGGTTTAGGAACGGATATAGCGCAATTTTGTGATTGTTTAATTTCGTAATGGCAAAAGGCAAGTATCAAGTACTTGCCAACATCATAAGTACTCACCAAGTTTTCATTTCTTTGGTGTAAATGAATGTTCTTGTTGAAAATTCAAGCAGCAATAACAAGAGGTGATTAGGCATTAGGCTTTTAGGAGATAAAACAATATTTTTGTCCTGTTACAGATACCAGAGATGTGCATGGGAATCTAGGTTTGGCTGTTCCTTTTTCTAGGTAGAAGTTAGCCATTCTACAGACCAAGAGACCTGCCAGTCTCCAGGATTTTTGGACATTCAAAAGGTAGAAGGAAAACTGAATATTCAAGAAGAGATCTATTTTAACCCACCTCACAGTTTTCAGCAAGTTATAATTGTGAAGTAGGCCACTGTGTATGGTCATGTTTTATGACAGTGAGATGGAAATGGATCGGCTGAAGACAATGGTTTTGATGCTAGATTAAATGCATTTGATTCCCACATTAAAATAGGATGAGTCTTCATGATGCCAAATGGATAAAAGAGAGATAGAAAATTGCAGATGCTGGTGAAAATCTAAGATGAGTTAAAAGAAAAAGAGAGAAAGAGAGGTCGAGCATCTTTAATTTTTATTAGGCCTGTGATCAGATTTTTATTCAGCCTGATTTGAACGCTTTTAGGGTTTGATAATGTGACAGGCCTGTTTCATCTAGTGGAGGATGACTTGTTTTTTAAAATAGGACATTAAAAAAATTTCTTTTTCATTTGCAAAACCTATATTTTGAAGTATCTTTTGAATGAAATTTAGAAAATAATCACTAAGCAATAAATACTCTCTGAATCTCCTAGAGGTGAAGAAGCATCCATCATGATCTTCTGTGATAACCTGTCAATCTTCATTCCCCTGGGACTATTATCTTCTAGAACAGTGGTTCTCAACCTGTGGGTCGTGACCCCTTTTGGGGTCGAACAATCCTTTTACAGGGATCACAGGGGTCGCCTAAGACCATCGGAAAACACATATTTCCAACGGTCTTAGGAAGTGAGACACTGGTTCCTCTATCCATCTCCAGGTGGGTCCACCAACATGCAGATATGCCCACATACGAGTATTAAAGGGTTGTGGCATTAGGAAGGTTGAGAAACACTGTTCTAGAAGATTAGCAACTAGTTAGGAAAAAATATGAGAGAGAGAACATATATGAGAATTCATTTTTGGTGAAACTATAAAGTTGTTGGCCAAATTTGTAGAGTCAAATTTCTCAGAGTGCTGTTAGTAGAAGAGGAGGAAATGATGGTAAGAGGAAGGGATAAGAAGGAAAAAGAAATTTCGGCTTCTGTCTTAATAAAATTTGTGAGGATAAGACATAGGTATTTTATCAGCAAACCCCTGTTATTTGATAAGAAAAGAAACAATCTCCCTAGAAATATGGGGAAATTTGAATTTGGAAACTTGCAGTAGTTATCTGTCACTGTTGATTTCAAGGGGAAATGGAAGTAGTGAAAGAGAAAGTATATTGATCAAACTTCCAAATTGCCTAGTGAAGGCAAGTATTTCCTCCCAAGGGAATTCTCATATCTGTTTTTTTTAACTCCACAGTTGTATACAGCACTAACTTGTTAGGAAGGACCAGCAACAATTGTTATGCCTGGTTATTTTATTTTGATTTGCTGCATTATTGAGCTAATTAATGCCCAAGTGATATGGTTTCACTTCATTAAAGTTTGCGTATATTTCTAACTAGCATAAGATTTGTGTTTATTTTTTTTAACTTAATATATGTTCAAGTGGTATGCATTATGTTAAAGCTTTTGAATTTTTTCTTCTGTCTGAGGAAACTTTTTTTTACCTTCCAGGAAATTTCTTAATGCAATATTTAATATTGCAGTCATAAGGGATTTTACATGATTGAAGATAGGATCTTCATTTTGACAGCTTAATGCATTTTACATCATGATGGCATCGTATGCTTCAATTCATGAAGGGGAGCCTGTGTTAGATCTCAGAGTGGCTGACCTTTTTTCCTATCCTTTGGTTCTCATACAATCCTGGAAGGGATGTTAGAGGTTATTTAGTCCAATCTCTCATGCAAGGCATGGATGTCTTCTACACCATTCCTGGCAAGTGACCATTCAACCCCTTCTTGAACACATTCAGCCTTGAGAGTATCCCAAAGGTATTATCTTTGCCTTTCTTCATTTCTCTTTCTTCTTTGACACTCTCAAGTCATGGAAATTAATGATTCCAACTGCACCCTCTATATAGATAATTCAAAATGGTAAAGTTGAAAGAACACAAGACTATAAGTGAGAAGAGAGATTTAGTTTCTGATCCTGCCTTGGGCGTGTTCTAGTTTTGTGGCTATATACCAATTACTTAATCTCACTGCCCCTTAGTTTCCTTCTCTGAAGGAGGGAGATAATATTGCTTATAGCATCTCCTTCAACAGATAATTGTTAGATTAATTTAGGTAAGAGAGAGATAAACCAATATATACATTTCATCTATTAATATGATGACTCTTAAATCTCAATCCCCATCTCTGAATTCTTTTCTGTGTTGCAACCTAAGATGCCCAAAGTATTCCTTCACCTGGATGTCTAAGTGGCATCTCAAATTTATCATTTCCCAACCTAAACTTATTAGTTCTCCCCCTAAACTTCAACTCTTGACTCTATTTTTGTCACCACCAGTCTTCTCCTGTTTTTGTTAACTTTAACTCTTTCTTCTTCTTTATCTCTCATATCTAATCAGTGTCCATTCCACCTCTGCAACATCTCAGGTGCCCATGCTCTCCTGTCTGTTCCCATTCCCTACTATAGTACTTCATTAAACTAGAGCAGACTATTGAACCAGCCTCCTTCTAGGTATTTCCACCTATTCTCTTTTCTTCTAATTTTTCTATCTATTTTTCTTAGCACTGCCCAAATAATCTATCTTTTACATAGATGGCACTTTACATGGCACTTCTCTGCTCAAAAATCTTCTGTGGATCTCTTTTTCCAAACAAGTAAATCACTGCTATTAATTGGGTCTGGAACTTTTCCCTGAAAATTTCTGTTTTTGGTAAGCTCAATCTACTCTCTTTTCCAGCCAAATACAGGAACCCATTTCATGATTGAGGGGTGACAAATATCAATCCTTGTGACTAGGAATGGTTCTGGCCAGTATAGAATTTTTTTCTTGAACATACTTCATGTTATATAACAGAACTATTTAATATTTTGACAAATGCAACACAGAGGTAAGAAGAGGAATACAAGCATCTGCTTTGACTGATAGCCTTCCCTCCCTCTCCCTGAAAATACGAGGGGATTATAATGAAGAACCTTTTTTCAAAGTCACTGAGATCTCTTTGATAGTTGATGGGGAAAAAAATGGAAGTTTGCTGAAGCTACATTTTAATGGTCCAGGAAAATTATTTTAAACTGCTGAATAAATAATTGCTAAGTAAAGCTGAGAATCCTAATGATGTTATGAAAGAAAAGACTGTTTGGCAATGACCACGGGCACTTGCAAAATGCTAAGTAAGTTAGTTCAAGAGGGATGATGGAAAAGCTAATAATATTTTTAGGTCTATAATGAGACCATAGCAGACATAGAGTATTTGACTGTTGATAATAAGGACTTTTGGTCCAGAGGCTACATATTTAATGTTTTATCTATCAACACTAAACAACATGTGGAACTAAAGGAGGTTTATTTGGATAACTTTTAGAATTTTTTCTTTTTTTTTAAGGAGGCATGGCAAAATTATATTATGTATATTCTGAGTAATTTGTATTTGTGTGATAAGCTGAGGACGAGGGTCTAGAAAATAAAATGCCTTCTTCTGGAAGATTTTTAGACCATAGCACAATTTGGTGGCTTGGTGGATAGAACACTGAATTTATAATCCAGGAGTCCTGAGTTTGAATCCTGCCTCATACGCTAAATGGGTGACTCTGGGCGGGTCTCCCTAATGTAGTTTTCCTATTGGTAAAATGAAGCTTCTAGTAGCACTTACCTCACAACATTTTTGTGAAGACCCAGTGAGGTAACAAATATAAAGCACTTTATGAACCTTTTTTTGTTTGTGTTTTTTTTCCTTCGGCTGTGTCCAAGTTTCCATGACTCCATCTGGGATTTTCTTGGCTAAGGTACTAAAGCACTTTGTAATTTCCTTCTCTAGCTCATTTTACAGACGAGAAACTGAGACAAACAGGGTTAAGTGACTTGCCCAGGGTCACACAGCCATTAAGTGTCTGAGGCTGGATTTGAGCTCAGGCAGATGAGTCTTCCTGACTTCAGGCCTGGAACTCTGTCCATTGTGCTACCTAGTTTGCCTGTGAACCTTAAATTGCTATGTGGATGTTAGTAGGTTATCTAATGAGAGTTTAGAACAGAGTGTGAACAATAATCACACTTTACAAACTGGGTTTTAATTTGAGTCTAAAGCTACCTGCAGACACATTCGAGATGCCAGGCACCATGCTAAGAGCTGGAGATATAGGAGAGAAATGAAACAGTCTCAGTCCTTGTGGCACTTACATTCTACTGGACAGTGATAGCCTACACACAGAAAAGTGTAGTTAAGATTCATACACAAAATAATCCAAGGTAGTTTTTTTTTGGGGGGGGGGACTGGGGAAGAGGGAGGAAAGAGAAACAATTAGCATCTGTGAAAATGAGGAAAAATCTGCAGAAGATATACTACAGAGGAAAGCAAAAAGAGAACAACCAAAAATGAACCCAGAGAATACTGACCTACTAATTTCTGTTTCAAAGGAGCTATAGGATCCAATGGGCTGGAAATGCTATAAAAGCGACTCCTCTACTTTAGGCTATCTGGATTACTTTAATATTTAACGACTCCATGATCTCCTTAACAGTCTTGAACAGTGGAGATGACAAACTGTCCTCACTCTCACATCTTTTATGATTCTTGATCTCCTCTTTCTATAAATCTCTTAGACTCAGAGCTCCAGGTCTGGAAAGCACAATGGGGGCCAATTGGTTCAACCCCATCATTATATAGATGATACAGGGCAAGCCAAGGGAAGTTACGTGATTTGCCAATTGGGGATAATAGTAGCATCTGCTTCTCAGGGTTACTGTGAGCATCAAATGAGGTAAAACATATCAAGCCTTTTTGCAAACCTTACAGTTCTACATTAACTTTAGAGAGGTTCAAAGACATGGAAGGAATAATCTCACTTTAAAAGTATGGATTACACAGTCGTTAAATATCAGAAGTCAGATTTGAATTGAGATCCTCTATCTAGGACTTTTAACATTATATCAGAGAGCCTCCATAGAGGAGTCATCCAAAGTTCTGTAAACTTTCTTAATGGTCTTTGAATATTTTTTGGGGTGGTGGTGGTGGTTAACCAGTGTAATCCTAGGGCTATCCATCCTTGTTCTAGTTAAATGGTTAGTTCACTTCATATGTTGATTATACATGTCCTTAATATCATTAATCATAAATATAATTACATCAATTTTGAATGAAATTTGTAGTCGGTACCATGCCAACATTATGCTTAGAGCTCTTAAATGTCTTTCTATTTGATTTTTTCTGAGATCAGAATGCCCTGTTATTTGTAGCCAAGTAGTATAATTGGAAGAAGATATTACTTTATATTTCTATCAAGAGATTCCTATGATAAGCTGGTGACTATGAATATGCTGTCATAATTCTCAATTGCTAAATATAACAGACTCTCCTTATAGAAGATAGAAGCAAAAACATTTATTCAGACACCAGAAAAACAAATCCCAACACCAGAAAATCAAATCTATCATAGTAACAATGAAGTTAACATACACAGCAGTGAGCCACACTATCCTTTAGCCTTCCCACAAACAACGACTCCCAGCCTAACTGTCATATCAGGGGGGAAAGGGACACTCACAAGCCTAGTTGTCTCCTTGGGTGGGTCCTCTCCTCCATCCAGCTCTAACTGCTCTAATTTCCAGCTTCCTGTGGGCTCTTCTCCACCCTTCAGCAAACTTCTCCCATCACAAGCTCCATGTGATTACATTCAGCCTATTAAGGGGCAGGGAAGACCTTTAAATTCCCATTACCATTACATCCCCTTATATGAAATTACCAATTAGGGGAAGAATACACAATTATTTTTTAGAGTTAAGAACATTACAGACCAAATTTAGACTATTTAGCTGGAACTTTAACACTGATGCAGAAATTAATTCCAATACATTTTATAAATTCAAGTTCTTATTCAGAAAAAAGTAATAAATCCTCCTCATTCCCCTTGAATCCTAGCTGTGCTCCTAATTTGTGTGACCTTGAGTAAACTCCTTAATTTCCCTAAATCTCAGGTTTTTAATTTGTAAAAAAAAGATCTGTTTCTGAGATCACTTCTATGTTGAAATTTATGATCCAATGATATGTACCTTTTTCATAGAACCTTCTCTGATCATTTAGGGTCTCATTAAGTCTCTTATATGAATTATAATATTTGAAGGTCAGGTGATAAAATGTAGCACTTAATTATATTTTCTCTGGGATTATTCATTAGTGGTTTTGTATTCTAATTTTATATCCCCAGCTAGATTATAAACTCCTTTAGGACAAGTCTTGGCCTTATACTTTTTCCTTTATTACCCTCAGAGCTTAGTACAATGTTTAGCACATTGTAGGTACTTATCAAATCTGTTGTTTTTATTTACCTTTCAACATATTCACTGCTAATTTCTTGGAAGCTGTATATAGTGGAAGGTGGAAAGAGGACCTCTGCCACCTATTACCATCTCTATAACTTTGGACAAGACAGTTAACCATTTTCAATTTCCTTAACTGTAAATTGAAAGTTTAAACAAATGAATAAATGAATTCTAAAATCCTTTAAAGCATTATGTTTATGATCCCACAAGTGTTTTCTAAATTGCTCAAATGCTTCATAATTCTTGTCAAACATTTATTCTAGTTTACCAATTTGGGTCAAATAGAGAATGGTAGTGGGTGGTGGTTGTAACACCATGCACTAGCAGATTCCCAAAAGAATGCTCCTGTGAACAGCTTTTAAGGTTCAAATTACACAGTGTAGTGAACACTCCATTTATTCCATTACAAATCAGGGCAAACATTCACAATATATCACAATATAATATTCACAACATTACATCTTATCACAGAAAATCACAATATAGTGTTCACAACAGCTTAACATTAGAATGGCAATGCAGTTTTCACTACAGTGGCCACAATGTTTAGAACAAAGAACTAAAGAATAATTATCTGGTTTCCCTAAGGGGGAAACTCTCCTTACTTAATCACTCAATCAATTCTCAATACAATAATCAATCTTCCACTCATGGGACAATCATTCATTAACTTAATCAGTCACTTATCTAACAATCAGTCACTAAATACAATCATTATAAAATCACACCAACCCTCCACCCCTGGGTATCCAGCAAACCTTAATTTCATCCAAGGGAAGGCCTTTTCTTCATCTTGACTCAGGTTGGTCTCTCTGATTCCCTGCATCCCCTTTGGTGGTCCCAGCTCCTTCCTGAATCTGCCAAACAGTCACCTGGATTCAGGGGCAAACAGCTCCCAGGTCCTTGTCCAGTCCTCAGGGCAGTCCCTGGCACACACCAAAGTTCACAGGGACTGGCACACATCAGACCCTTCACCACTTCTGCTACCCAGAACTCAAGGATCAGCCAGGCCACAAACAAACTCTTATCCTGGTCATGCTTCTTCAGTCCTCCAGCAGTTCAGCTGGCCCTAGGACCCAGTAGAAAACTCAGCCTTCCAGGCAGCCCCAGCAACACTGACCTTCCAGGTGGCAGCAACAGCCACTTTGGCCTTCACTAGATTCTGGTCTCAAGAAAAACTACAAAACTACTCAGTTCTCAGTCAGCTTCCATATGCTGGAAGAGAAACTCTCTCTGTCTCTCTCTCTTTGTCTCTCTCTCTCTGTCTCTCTGTCTCTCTGTCTCTCTCTCTCTCTCTGTCTCTCTCTCT
>JAQQSW010007711.1:0-13637 GCA_028646575.1 Pseudocheirus occidentalis
ATTGCTGGAATGTTGTCAGTCTTCACCTCTGCCTCCTGATTTCAGGGCTCAGCTCAGTTATCACCTTCTGCAGGAGTCTTTCCCACCCGAGTACCTACCTTTAATATCCCTTGTTTTTATCTCCTACATGCGTGCTTGTGTCTCTACCCAATTGTCTTGTGACAATTGACCTCTTTGAGAGCAGGAACCAAATGTTTGCCTTTCTTAATTTGGTTAACATAGTGCCTGGTTCATAGAAAAAACTTAATGCTGGTTCAAAATATATGTTCTAATTCTGCCTTGACCAGTAACTAGTTGTGTTACTTTATGTCACTTAAGTGCTTCAGTTTTCTCCTTTGTGAAATGAAGGTTATAATCTAAACTGATCTTATAGCATCGAGCATCAAATAAGACTGATTTGAATGAACTTAAAATTGTAAGGCTTAAAGCTAATGTGGTCTCCTTTGTAACCGTTTCTGATTTCAAGGTATTTGAGTTTTTTCCTCTAGTGGTCCTTAGAAGCATTCAAGTCAATTTCAGGATGAAGTATTGGCTTTTAAGTGGTTCACAGATTCATTCTTATCTTAACTGAAAACCATTATCTTTGGCTAGGAGTCAAGTTTGGTATAGTTCTTCCTGGCTTTGGAATCCCACCTCTACACTTAGTCCTGGGCAGTAAAACACTGATTGAGTCTCCTTTGTAAGATGGGGGAAATACCAGCACTGCCTGTCTCTTGGGGTTGTTTTAAGAGGGTCATGTGTTTTGTTGTTCCCCATCAAGGAGGTAGTTAAAGAAAAGTTTTACAATTTCTTCAGATCATTTGGTTATGAGAACCCAAGTGATAGACTGATTATTTTCTTCTTTCAGTCTCTAAAGTCTCGTGGCTATGTTAAGGAGCAGTTCGCATGGAGGCATTTCTACTGGTACCTCACCAATGAGGGCATTCAGTACCTCCGGGATTACCTTCACCTTCCCCCGGAGATTGTGCCTGCCACGCTTCGAAGAAGTCGCCCAGAGACAGGAAGGCCAAGGCCCAAAGGTATTGTGCTTTAAAATTATGTGGTTAAACCACCATGGGCTTCTTTCAAGCTCAGACATATCAAGAGAGAAAGGTCATTGGAACCAGATATTTCTTAGTAGTAGAATGCTGTTTGCCTTGGGAGTAAAATCATTTTATTCTTGAGGAGAAACAATAAAGTGCACATAATAGAGGTGTGGTCATAACACGCTTTTAAAGTCTATTTTTAAAAACTGGCTCATGGCATTAACCTTGCTCAAGTCCTTTCAATCTTTTATCTGCTCCAATGTGGGGTTTAGTAAGGGAGTTCCACTGTCTTGGACTTTTAAAGATCTATATGCTCATTCATTTTTTGAACGGTTTAATAGAGTTTTTTATCAAGCTATGTCATCCAAACCACAAGTGTAGGTTTTCCCTATTGCTTACTTCTCTCAATATATTCCTGTGGTCAGCTTAATTGGTAAAATGCTGAACTGGCTATTTTCAGTGGTTTTACTTAGGATTTTTGGAAATATTAGCTCATTTCTATATGAGAAAATATGCTAAGAGTCAGAAGGATTAAAGAACCTTTCTTTTTGTTTCTTCCAAAAGCCCAGAAAAATGTTGATCATCTATATAATTCATTTACCTTTTAACAATCTCTACCACTGTTGCTCTTATTGTATGCCAAACCAGATAACTAGGTCTTTTCCCCCCATTTATAAAGTCCCTGTAAACTTGTCTGTCCTATAGTTTTGTTTTTGTTTTGTCTCTCAAAAAGACTGTCTATTCAGAATACCATTGTAATAATATTGTGTTGGCCTTTTAAAAAATTCTCCTGAAATTAGTAACAACTCATTTTGCACTAACTCCATGAAATTTCAGGATTGAGATAGTAGGACAGAGTGAAAGAGGTCTTAATAGAGAAGGTTCCTGTGTGAGTTGCCCCCAGATTTCTGGGACACTTGTGAACGTATAGAACGAGTTCATCACTTTATTGGGCTTCCAGAATTTTTTCTTGTATCCCCCTAGTTCCTGGTATTATAAATCTGTATCAGCTTGTTTGCACTGATGTACCTTAATGAATAAATATAAGGGAAACAAACCTGAAAGAGTTGTAGAAGCTTCCTGGGCTTTTTGAAATGTTGATAGAATAATATCAGTCTTTGGGTTGGTAAATTTTTTTTTCCAGTTTGTACAAAAAGTCTCCAGTTTTAGAAAGGGACTGTTTTAAAGGTTCAAGTCATTTGGCATATACCATCTGCTAGCTTTGTTTTAAGCATACAGTGTTTTAGATTAAATGGATTAACCTTTCATAAGTGATTGGGGGGGTCCTAATAATATTTTGACTTTTGTTTCAATACACCTATTTGTTCCACGTTAAGAGTTTGGGGTTCTGGGAACACAGCTTCCCCTCTGCAGCTACTCCAGAGTCAGGGATGTGTACATACACAATTCAGTTAACTGAGTTTCCTGGTATTAATGCTATTCTTGATTTGTATAGGTCTAGAGGGTGAGCGACCTGCCCGACTTACTCGGGGTGAAGCTGACAGAGACACATACAGACGAAGTGCTGCTCCTCGTAAGTTATCTTGCTGCTCAGGAAGTTTGTCAGTTTAATTGAGCAAACATTTATTAAGCACCTATTTTGTTTGGCATTGGATATATAAAAGAAAAAGGAAATCCTCGCCTTGAGAAGCTTGTATTCTAAGGGTTGAAGGGAATACATACAATATGCCTTCTAGTAAGTATGTGCAAAATGTTTGGGGGGGGGTGCCCCTGGGGAGGGTGAAGTACTACCAGCTAAGGATCAGGACCTTGGGCAGGAGGTATCTCTCTGAGCTGAGCCTTGAAGGGAGTTAGGGATTTCAACCAAAGGAAGAGAGAACACGTTCTGTGCATGAAGAACAGCGAGCAGAGGACTGTGGCTGGAACACTGCTACATGAGACACAATCTGAAATAGAGAATGGTCAGACTGGAGGGCTCCAAATGCCAAGTAGGAGGGCCTGATGCTGGGGCTCCGGTGTGGGAGGGGATGGATGACCCTCTGAATAGAAAAAAGCTGACAGTTGAGGGTTTGTCAGACAGAATCAACAAGATTTATTTGTTTGGATATGGGGAATGGAGTTGGGGGTGACTTCTGGTTTTTGAGCCTGGGTGATGTGAAAGAAGGGTGGGTGGTTGTCACCGAGTTGTTGAGTTTGAGGTGTTTTAATTCAGAGGGCCACACCTGAGGACCTAGAAGGCCGCAGGTTCCCCATCTCTGGTTTAAAGGAAAGGAATGTTGATTTTGAGGTGTTTTTGGAGATGCAGCTCAAAGAAGTGAAAGTTGGGTATGTAGTTCTGTGAATCAGTCTTGATTGTTAACCTTGGGGAACCTGTAAGATCACAAAGAGAATGGATATAAAGAGAATGTGTACAGGTCAAGTAGGTAACAGGAGAACCAAAGAGCTAAGTTATGAAATTCAGCAAGCCCCAGCTATACAAAGAAGGTAATGAGAATGAGGACTGGGAGTTGAATTTAAGAGAAATATAAAGGTCATTTTTAAGTGTGTTAAAGTTAGGATTAATGAGTAAGAAATAGGTGGCATAGTGAATAGAGCGCCAGCCCTGGAATCAGGAGGACCTGAGTTCAAATCCGGCCTCGGACACTTAACGTTTACTGGCCTTGTGACCTTGGGCAAGTCACTTAACTCCAATTGCTCTGCCCTCCCCCTCCAAAAGCAAAAAAAGAAAAGAAAGAGGGGGATGGAGGAAATGAGTGTCTTCAGCCCTCTAGGAGTTTGGTTACAAAGGGGGAAAAACCCAGAATAATAACTTGGAGGGGGAAGGCAAGGTAAGGTCAAGAGAAGGGTTTTTAAAGAATGAGAATGAACCCGGGGGTGTTTGGCTGGAAAGAAGCCTGTAGATGAGGAAGGGTTGCAGGGAAAGAAGCAACAATCCAGAAGATAAGCTTCCACAGCACGTGGAATTAACAGCAAATTTTAGCCTTGACTGGGAAGGCCTGCTTTTCTTCCCTGCTGAGACTTGGAGCAAAGGTGATGGTGACCATTATTTTGTTGTTATTCTTAACAGCTAGTGTCTGTATAATTATTGTATGCTGTGTGCCGGTCAATACTATGTGCTTTGCAAATATTGTCTCATTTGATTCTTACAATAACCATGGAGGGTAGGTGCAAGCTATTTTTATTTTCACCCCCATTTTACAGTTGAGGAAAATGATACAGACACAGATGAAGTAACTTTCTAAGATAACACAGCTAGTAAATGTCTGAGACTAGGGTTGAACTCAGATCTTTCTGATGCTAAGCCCAGCACTCTATCCCCTGTCTACCTAGGAGAGAATTGGGGGTGGGGGAAATTTGGGAGATTGTGGACAGATATAATTAAGCTGAGGAGAATAAGAGAATTGCCTGTGCAGTGAGGGGCCATTTGAGATAATAAATTAGTAGTGAGCTCAGGTGGCCTGCCCTGAGTATGTGGTTTTCCTGCTCCTCAAGCCTGGGGCAGGGACTTTGTAAATACAGTGGGCACAGCTAATCCTGAAGGTTTACAAGGTGGGTGTTAGGCATATTCTTTGTATTTTATATAGGGCAGCATTTTAGACTTCTGCAGCCCATCAGCTTGAGCTTGTATAAGAACTTTTACCTTCTCGGTCTTTTTTAAGTCACTGTTGTGCACTGGAGATGTAAAACTAAAAGTTCAAAACACTTTTTAAGAAACTAAAATCTAGGAGGGAGAACAAAATACAATATTCACAAAAAATACGGTTTATGTGGGCCAAGTTGGTTTGCCATGTGCAGAAAATTATTTTTTAAGTGTTTAAACACAATAAAACTTCATTCTTAGCTCACTGCAGTATAAAAACAGGCAGTAGGCTGAATTTGACTTTTTGCCAACTGTATTAAATCATAGTAAACAGTTGCCATGCTAGAAGGGCTGACTTGGCAAACATTACGTTACATTACATTCCTGTCCCCTTTTTTAAAAAAACGCAAAAACTTGAGAGGGAGAAAGGTTGCTTCATCAAAGATGTGGAGAATGTTCCAGGCCTTTGGAAATGCACATAGGTAGAAGAAAACTAGCTCTGTGAACCTGGGCAAATCACATCGTCTTGTTTGCCTCAGTTTTATCATCTATAAAATGAACTGGAAAAGGAAATGGCAAACTACTCTAGTATCTTTTACCGAAAAGACCTCAAATGGGGTCATGAAGAGTCAGACAAAAAAGTTGGTGAGCTTGGTCAGATTGCAAGGTGATTTGTAGAGTGAGTACTGGGTAGCTTCTCCTGTCTTTTCTCTGCTGGCAGAATGAGTCAGTTAGCAGATTTAGGTCTCAGTAGTCTGGTGCTATTAAGAATTCTTTATGAGAAGTTATACTAAGCAGGTGTTTTGGGGGTTGAAGCTAGGGAGGCTTGAGTAACACCTTTGAGGCTAGAGACAAAATCTCAGGATTCATTGATTAGTGGTAGATGTTTAGAGGCTATTGGGGATTTTGAACCACCTTTATTTGGTTAGTCTTTCAAAGGGCAACGGGGGAAGCTAGGAGTTGTGTAACCCTTTCTAGCCAAATTTTTTTCCCTTCTTTCTAATTTGAAGGGGCTATCTCTTGACTCACTTCTTAAAGAGACCTATTCCCCAATGGGCTCTTAAGTGAGTACATGAAAAGGCTTAAAAGGGCCAGGGTCTCCCATTGCATCCTGGGTCATTTCCAGTCATCCTGATGAATATCTGGTCACTGGACCCAGATGGCTCTGGAGTAGAAAGTGAGGCTGGTGACCTTGCACAGCCCTCCCTCACTCACTCAAATCAAAGTCAACTGCAAGTCGTGTCATCATTTCCCTAATGCCATGGTCCTCTTTAAAAAACAAAGGACAAACACAAGTTGACTAAGTACAATATGTCTCAGACTTCTCATTTCTCCTATTAAATTTTTTAAATTGGGTAAATTTAGCCTTATTAAATTCCTTTATCTGATCTTTCTTTTATCGTTCCATCTTTCCCTGTGCCTTATGACCCCTCAGCCTGTCCTTAATCCTCACCTTGACTTCTTTTTTTCTGCCACACCAGCTGGTAAACCAATTCAACTCTATACTATTCTCTACTTAAAATCCCTGCCCCCTTGTTCTGTTGCCTGTCACTCTTTGCAAAACACCAACCCTGGATTACTCCAAGCATTGACCTCCTTTGCCTCCTATTCAGGTAGGAAGTTGAAGAAAAAGTAGAATTGTGCTGATTGGGTTTCTCGATATCTCTGAAATTTTTGACCCTGTTGGTGCCTTGCCCTCCTGGATAATCAATCTCTCCTTTGTAGGTGTTGGTGGCACTATTCTTTGTCATGCCAAGGTCACTCCCTCTAACTTGTATTCCTCTTCTCTTTTTTTCCCTTCGTTAACTTTTTTTTTTAAGGGGGAGAGCAGGGCAGTTGGGTTTAGTGACTTGCCCAAGGTCACACAGCTAGTAAGCGTTACGTGTCCGGGGTCACATTTGAACTCAAGTCTCCTAGCACCACCTGGCTGCCCCCCTTTATTTGGTCATCTCAATCAGTTTTCATCTCTGTGTGTGCACATGATTCTCGGATCTAGATGTCCAATCTCTTGAGCTGCATTCCTGAATTACCAACTACTTTTGAATGTCTGGAACTGAAAGTCCTATAGCAGAAGTGGGGAACCTTTGACATGTGGCCTTCTGGGTTCTTGACTGAGTCCAAGTTTTACACAACAAACGTGTAAAAGCCATTGGGAAGTTTGGGTTCAAAGGGCTGCACTTGAGGACCTAGAGGGCCAGTGTGACCTTGAGGCTACGGCTTCCCCACCCCTGGCCTGTAGGCATCTCAGATTCAACATAAACTCATTAGCTCCCCTTCCCTTTTTTTTTAACTTTTGCATCCATTACTTTTGTGGGTACCACAGTTCTCTCTCTCCAACCTCTTTGCCTCTCTCTCTTTATAGTTACCTTGCCACATCTCCCCTCTAATCCTTCGTTTGTTCGGCTGACCAAACCATTACACATACACCCTAAGTAGACTACAGTGGCTCCCTAGTACCTCTGGGATCAAATAAAATCTTCTGTTTGGCATTTAATCTTTTCACCACCGGGCTCTTTACATCTTCTAGGCCAGCGGTTCTCAAGCTTTAGGTCATGACTCCTTTTGGGGGTGAATGACCCTTTCACAGGGGTCACCTAAGACCATTGGAAAACACATATTTCTGATTGTCTTAGGAACCGAAACACCACTCCTCTATCCCTTTCTAGGCAGATAGACCCACATTAAAGGGTTGTGGCATTAGGGAGGTTGATAACCACTGTCATATTTAACACTATATTATCAAAATGAGCTGGGCAAACTTAACCCTAATTGCCCTACGTTTCCCCCCTCCAAAAAAAAAAACCAAATCTGAACTCAAATCCCACACCTCTGCATGAGCAGTTTTCTCTGTACAAGAGCTGCTTCCTCTTGAGACTCCTTCCTTCCATTCTGTGTAGATCTTGCATTCAAGTGTGTGTGTTCCATGGCACACCTTCCCTAATGACTTTTGTATAGCCAGAGCATAGTTCTCCAGAGTGCTTAATAAATGTAGGGAGTGGAGGATGACACTGAATGGCTTCTTCACCCTCCTTCTGTGGTCTTCATCTAAAAACATAAGACCAATTGATCATTCTAACTTACTGCTTTTTTTTCTTAGCTGGTGCTGACAAGAAGGCTGAGGCTGGGGCTGGGTCAGCAACAGAATTCCAGTTTGTAAGTAATTTTATTTTGGATTTTGGGGCTTGTTGGGGTGCCATCCATCTTATTGTCTCTAAGGCAGCAAGAGTTGGCTGGAAGTTCTTCATTTGGACCTTTTGGGAAAAGCTTTTTGAAGGAGAAGCAAATTTAAATAATGATGAGGTTCAGCAAAGCCCAAAGGAATTTTTGGAAGAAGAGTAGAGATGAAATTATGTGACATGTATGTAACTTTTCTTTTACAGAGAGGTGGATTTGGTCGTGGACGTGGTCAACCTCCTCAGTAAAAACTGTAGAGATATGTTTGATATTGAATAAAATTTGGGAAAAAATATTGGTTTCATTGACATTTATACTGTCTCTGTCAGTCTGCCTTCCCAGGAAAGATTTGTATTTTAACCAAAGGGCCATAATCCTTTTTATCTGCATTATCCACCTTGGGGTGGAGGGAAAGTCTTAACTTCCTTGCACTCTCTTTCAAAATGACAAAAGGAATCCAGCATTCCTTTAAAAGCTTTGAAATTACTAAATGACTAAAAGTCAGGGATATGGTGTGATGAGTGGAATTTTTTTTTCCACTGGGATGCTGAAAAGAAGCTGAAAAAATACTCATAGCTTTTGAGCAAGTAAATAATAAAGCAATTATTTACAAACTAACCTAGTTCAGCTGCTAAGTAGCTCTCTCCAAATCACTGAAAGCTGGTTGCTCCTGCAAATATATCCTTTACTTATCCAATCCTTTACTTATCCTACTTGGATGGAAATGGGCTTTTTGCTAGTAATATAATAGTTAATATAGTTAAGTTATAATATGTTAAGTTGTTCCCTAGAAGTAGAGATTTGGGACAGGGACTGTAGCAGTTGGCTGCTGTTTGTAAAGATGCCTAAATGGAGAGTTGCAGTAGCTCCTTGGGAGTATTTGGAAATGTACATCATTCTTTGTTAAGTTTTGATCTTAAGCATCATAACTAGTAAAGTTTTTTTCTTCCAGTGTAGCAGACATTTTCTAGAGATTCAGTGGTTTCCTTTGCAATCCTGTCTATTTAAAACTATTGTGAGAAGTCCATAGCCTTCCCCAGGCCTCTAAGAAGAGCCCATGATAGAAGATTAAGAACCTTAATCTTAAAAAGATTAAGAAGATTAAGTAGAAGGTTTGGGGAAGAGTGAAGTATAGAACTTAAGAGTTCTATATTATTAGAAATATTAGAACATGGGAGGAAGAGGAGTAAATCATGGATTTTCTGCCTTTGTTTTGCCTTCGCTGTAAATGAGTTTCAAGATTAAACTATGAGAGACGTTTATTTCACAGGCTGATTTCTGATACTTGGTATGGATTGAGGGTGTGATTACAATTTAAAAATTGAACTGGAAACACAGCTGTTACCTTATTTTCCCTGTCAAGAACTTGTTTTTCTTGATTTAGGTTTAACAGGATAGTCTTTTATGTATTTCCTTTTAAGTGAGATCAAGTATTTACAGTAGAGGGAGATCTGAATAGGTGAGTAGGAAGAGGATTCCTGGCAGCTTCCCTGGGTGTGGAATATCTTAGGAGCATTTTATAAAAATTATTAAAGGCATTCCAGGAGCTAAGACATAAATTGTAAACTCTGATTAGAAAGGATAGCTCACAAATTATTGTTGAATGAATTGAAGGTTTTCAGAACCCTTCCCAGTAAATGAGGATTTTTTTTTTTAAGAGGATAGCCAAAGGTGGTTGTTGAGCATGTTGTTGAAAAACCGGTATTTTTATTTTTGTTCATGCAATCTGAGGGGAAACCAGTAGATGTCAGGATACTGCAACACAAAAATCTCATGCTGCCTTGCATTTATCAACAGCTAATTTGGAAGCTTCACTGCCAGTAGGGGAAGCTTTCTTTGGCAGAAAGGGCTAATGTTTGGGAAAACTTTCAGTGCCCCATTGGCTGCCTTTGCCTGGCCGGGCTTTTTATCCAATTTTCCAGCTGGCTTGAATGATGTCAAGTGGTTTGCCCGTGTTCACACGCTGAGGCGATTGTTTAACCTGGATTAAACTCTGAGATGTTGCTGGCTCCCTGTCTTCCCTTTTCCTTCTCACCAAAACAGAATGTGAATGGATTTGTACTTTGTAGCCCAAATGGCCTAGCGCCCTAAATATTTATAGCTTTTCAGCTAGAGCTCTAGGCCTTGTTTCTTTCAGTGCTATGAATTAGCCCAGCCCTTAAAAGGAAGCCCTGGGATTTGCCTTCTATATTCCTGATAATCTTATACTGCTAAGCATGGGAAGGTTGCCAAACTATTAAGTCTATATTATCTGTAAAAGTCCAGATCTGCAAGTAAATTTTCATAGTTGTGAGAATTGAAGTGAGGTTAAATATTGGTGGGGGGGATTAACCCAGATAGTGAAGAGCAGTGTGACATATGATAGGAAAACATGGGTTCAAGTCTTGACTGACAGGCCAAGTAAATAACTCCTAAGTTCCTCAAGCAGTTAAGGCTAAGGAGGGAAAAGTTCCTAGGAAGTCAGAGTTTGGCATAACCTTCCCCCCCCCCCCAAGTCACAATAACAAATTGAATTACTTTGTAACATTAGTATTAAACAAAATGCTGTCAAATCATCAGACTTAGAGATGGAAAAGACCTTGGAGCAGAATCTAGTCCAAGGGAACTTGACTTGGGGTCCATGAACTATTTTTTTTTTTTTAACATTCTGAGAAGGGGTCTGCAAGAAAAAGGTTAACCTACCTAGTCCAAACCCCTCATTTTGCAGCTGAGGCCCAGAAAAGGTAAGTGATTTGCCAAAGGGAGTTAGTGACTGAATCAGGCCTAGAAAGTGAAATACCTGATTCTTGGTCCAAGGTTTTCAAGATACCATGCTTCATAAAGCTTACAAATTAGTTGGCAAGAAGAAAAAATAATTAGCCTGCAATAACTTACTTTTATAGTACCATTACTAAATCTGTACCCCAAAGGGATTTTTTTCTTTTTGGAGGGGTGGATGTAGGGCAATTGGAGTTAAGTGACTTGCCCAAGGTCACAGGCTCAAAGGGATTTTTTAAAAAACGGGCAAAGAACCTGTACAGCAGCTCTTCTTGTGGTGGCAAAGAATTGGATTTGAGGAGATAATCTATCAATTGAGGAATGGCTAACAAGTTGGGCATATAATTATAAGCATTATTATGCTAGAAATGATGAGCAGATTTCCCAAAAACCTGAAAAGAATTAAATGAATTCATGCAAAGTGAAGTGAGCGAGCAGAACCAGGACACTGTACACTGACACCAATATTGTGCAATGTTCAACTGTGAATGCTTTAGCTATTCTCGGCAATAGTGATCCAAGACAATCCCAAAGGAATCATGATGAAAAATGCTATCCACCTCCAGAGAAAGAACAGATGGGAGTCAATGCAAATTGAAGCTTTTAAACGTTTTTTTCTTTTGATTTGACTTCTTTCACAACATGGGTAATCCACATGTATAACTTGTCAAATTGCTTACAGGGTGGGGGGGGAGGGAGAGGTGAAGAAAGGAGGGAGAAAATTTGGAACTTTATTTTTTTAATGTTAAATTTGGAACTAAACATTTAAAGGAAAATGTTTGAAATTTGTCTATGTGTAATTGGGAGAAATATATATATATGTATTTTTTTTAATTTGCAAAGTATTTTATATCAAGTCTTTCATTTGGCACTTTACAGGAATAAGGTGTTCATGGTATTCTCTCCTGTTTTACAGATGAGAAAAAAAGTTCATAGGAGACTTGGCCTGTGACTACAGAACCTAGTTAAGCGTCTAAAGTAGGATTTGAACTTGTATTTTTTTTTTACTTTAGTTCTCGCTGTCCATTAGAGTCATAAGCTTAGAAAAGAGGAGTTGAGATCCAAATCTAGGTCTCCCTGGCTCCCAAACCTAGTTGCCTGCCCCCCACACACACACACACACACTCTACCTCTCCCACTAAGACAAAAAATACATTTGAGAAATGATGGGAAAGTCAAATAACAATATATAGATAGTTCTGTATAAATGTGTCAAAATGAATAGGTAAATCTGAATGCTACCAACGTTTGTATGGTGGCTTTGATATATCTGGTACGTTGGTGACTTGGGAGGACAGTCAGTAGGCTACTTTTTTTCTAGATTATCGAGATGAGCAGGTAAGCAAAGCTGCTAAGGGATAGCAACTAGAGTGCATTATTTCTGTTGTTACAAATTCCATACTTTATATTTGAAAAAGGACTTGCCTAAAGGTGACAAAACAACCAGGTTTTTGTTTTGTTTTGTTTTGTTTTTTTTGGCTTTTTTGGAGGGCAGTTAAGTGACTTGCCCAAGGTCACACGGCTAGCTTTTGTGTTAAGTGTCTGAGGCCGGATTTGAACTCAGGTCCTCCTGACTGCAGGGCCAGTGCTCTGTTCACTGCGCCACCTAGCCGCCCCACTACCAGGATTCTTAAAAGAATTGAGGAAATAAAAGTTGAGGAAGTTACAGAAGAAAGTGCTTAAATAATCCACACTTTTTAGCAAATTACCTTAAAGTCTGCGTCTCAGGTTTTTGAGTAGAAGAAATTTACCTTTTAAAGAAAATACTTTTTGGTAGATTTTAAAATTATGCTTAACTTGTACTAGGCTTCCTTCAGTGAAAACTGGGGTGTGTTGAAGTACTATGCTTGATTCTGACCTTGCTTGAGTAGTCACTAGGAATTGGTGCAGGAAGCAGTTGGGATGGTGACAACAATATCATTGAATTCAACGTTCTGCTGGGAAAGGAGAAACCAAAATAAACCTATCACTTGGTTATTCATTTTTAGAAAAGGAAACTGGGACACAGTAAAGGGCAGCTGGGGGGAAAAAAATGTTAGGAACAGCTTTAAAATGCTATACCCTACCAGGAAGCCTTGGAACTTTCTATTTTAAAGCACATTATTGGAAGCCCAGGGTGAATTTATGGCACAGACCCAAAAGAAGAGACAACTTGAAAAATAATTCCTGTACAGTTAGTCGACAAAGAGACTATTGTAGGGAAAAGGGCATCTCTTTAATAAGGGACACATTATGCTGAGAGAACAGAGACAAAGTGGAGCAGTCTGACTTCAAACTAGAATTTGAAGAGCACCTCACAAGGTTAATAAGAAATGGCTTCAATATATGTCAAAATCTAGAAGTTTATTTAAGAATCAGTAAAGGCCTTTAAACCCAGTGCAAAAGGGATGCAGAAGGATGAGAAAGAAGCTACAGAGACAGTGACTTTTCCTGAGTCTAAGATAAATTGTATCCCTCAATTTTGTTATGTTTTTGAAGCAAAAATGTCAGAAGGACTAGATTAAATTGAAGTGTATAAAGCAGGTAGGCTATTCTAGACCAAGTGAAATACTAGATTTAGGTAAGTTAGGTAAAGCTGATCTCTGCCACATCCAAGAATTTTGAAGGAACTCAATGAAATTATGACATAACAAGGTTATGTCCTGGTTATGTCCTCTACTCCTATACTGCTTCGCTTGGTGATCTCAACAGCTCCCATGGACATAATGGGAGCTCTTCGGGCCTCCAATCTCACATTTCCAACTGCCTTTCATACCTCTCAAGCCAGATCTCAAATAAGACATCTTAAACTCAACATACCCCAAACTCAAAAAACCTTCCCAGTTACTGTAGAGTGCAAACAATACCACACTCCTAGTCCCTCAGGCTCACAACCTTGGAATCATCCTGGATTCTAAACCCCTTCTCATCCTGCTTATCCAAGCTGTTGCCAAGACTTGTCAACTTGACCTTTGTAGGATATATTCTCTTCTCTCCTTTGACATTGCCACCACTTTGGACTATTAACCCTTTGCACTCCGCTGTCCCCTCTCAGGGGACATCGGAATTCTAGCATATCACTCGGATGTCCCCTCTCAAGCACTAAAACAGTTGCATACAGAAAGAATAATACTACGCTTCTTGCGTGGAAAGATAAAAGA
>JAQQSW010007712.1:0-13637 GCA_028646575.1 Pseudocheirus occidentalis
GAATAGAGCACCGGCCCTGGAGTCAGGAGTACCTGAGTTCAAATCCGGCCTCAGACACTTAACACAAAAAAACTAGCCGTGTGACCTTGGGCAAGTCACTTAACCCCAACTGCCCTCCAAAAAAAAAAAAAAGAAGTGTTCCACATAGAAAGAAGGTGCAGTAGTGAGTTCACTATACTGATATAATGCTTTACAAATGGAAAGACATGAAAGAAAGATGACCTGGGAGACACGGGAAAGGAAAGGAAGAATAGGTGAAATTATCTCACAGAAACAAAGAATGCAAGGAAGAGTTTTTTAAGTGGAGGTGAAAATAGTGGCTATGGGAATGAGCAATGTTTTAAATTCACTCACATCTAAATTAGTTCAAAAAGGAACATATATATATATATATATATATATATATATGTATGTATGTATGTATATATGTACACACACACATATATATACATATATACACACATATATACAGATACATACAGAAATACATATATGCATAAATATACAAATATGTGTGTATATAATATACATACACACATAAATATATGTGTGTGTGTAATATACATACATGCAAATATACTTAAGTGTAATAGATACCTATTTTACTCAACTGGAAAAGGTAAGGATGAAGAAGATAAGAGAAAGGTGGTTGTAAAAGGGAGGGGAGACAAAGGAAGACAACAGTCAGAAGCAAAATAGAGGAAGGATAAGATGAAAAGAGAGAAAGATAAATGAAATTAAATTGGATAGATAAAATGCACAGTTAGCGGCCATGACTGCGAATGTTAATGGGATGAACTCAATCATAAAATGGAAGTGTATAATAATAACCATAATACAACAAAATGTTGTTTACAAGAAGCACACTTAAGACATAGGGACACACATACAGTTAAAATAAGAGGTTAGAGCAGAATCCATTACTCTTCAGCTGAAGTTAAAAAGGCAGGTAGAGCAATCATGATCTGAGACAAATCAAAAGCAAAAATAGATCTAATCAAAATGTATTAACAGGGAAACCACATCTTTCTAAGAGGAACAATAAACAATGCAATAATGTCAATAATAAATCCATATGTACCAAATGGCATGCCATCCAAATTCTTGAAAATTAAATGAATTACAGGAAGAAAAAGTTAGTAAATTTATACTAGCAGGGAACCACAACTTTCTCCTTTCAGAGCCAGATAAAGGGAGGGCAGGGACAAAAGAGCTTGGCCCAACCCCTGCTCCCTGGGCAAGAAGCTATGGAGGCACAGCAGCTATGCAGCCACTGCTACATGGCCACAAAAGGAGCTCCCGGCCTACATATTGTAGGGGAACCAAGCCGCCATTTAGAGGGTAATTGTTCTTGCCTTAACCTACTTGGATCTGGTTTGCAGTCTTAAGTAGTGGTGATGGGGTGTGTCGCCAGTGAGCCAGAGTTTGGGAGGGGCTGTAAAGATGGCACCCTCCTAATAGCTCTGGCAGCTGTGAAAACCCCAGCAATTTGGGACAAAGCTCTCTCCATTCTGGAAGCATAGTTCTATCATGGCAAAGACCTCAAAAGTCAAGTAATTGGCTGGCAATATGAGAAAACACAGGAAACACAGTGTATAGAATTCTTTTTTGGGACACAAAAAAGATCAAGCCATAGAGTCGGAGGAAGACAGTGCAGTCAAAACTCCTGCATCAAAAGCCTCCAAGAAAAATATGAACTGTTTAGTGGCTGTGGAGGAACTCAAGGAGAATTTCTAAAATCAAGTAAGAGAAGTAGAGGAAAAATTTAGGAAAAGAAATGAAAATGATGCAAGAAAATGATGAAAGGCAAGTCAACAGCCTGCTAGAGGAGACGTAAAAATTATGCTGAAGAAAATAGAAACTAGAAAAAAAAATAGGGTAACTCAAATGGCAAAAGAGGCCTAAAAATCCAGTGAGGAGAAGAATGCCTTAAAAGGCCAAATTTACAGTGTGCATGGGAGAAGGAGAAAGGGAGAAGTGGAATAGGGTAAAGTATCTCATATTAAAGAGGCAAGAGAAAACTGTTACAATGGAGGGGAAGAGCAGGAAGGTGAAAGGGAATGGGACAACGTGATTCTCATTGCATTTGGCCTAAGGAGGGAATAACATACAAACTCAATTAGTTATAATAGGGTAGTGGACAAGAGAAGGAGGAGAATACAAAGAAGGGGAAATTGGGGGAAAGGGTAGTTAGAAGCAAACACAGGGTCAAAGGAGAAAATAGAATAAGTGAGGGTCAGGATAGGATGGAGGGAAATATAGTTAGTCTTCCAAAATGTAACTTCTAGGGAAATAATTTGGGTAACTACACATGTACAACCTATATTGTATTGCTTATCTTGCCAGTGGGTGTCAGTGAGAAGGGAACAAGGGGGAAAAATCTGGAATGCAAAAGTTTTTTTAAATGATTAAATATTGTTTTTTTACATGCAACTGGGAAATAAAATATACAAGTACTGAGGTATCGAAACCCATTTTGCTCTACTAGAAATGTAGAGGGGTAAAGGGGAAGGATATAAGAGAGAACATATTGGGGGAAGAGGTATTCAGTAGGCTTGCAATTTGGGGGTGGGAAGGTGGGAGAAAGATGGGGATAGAAAAATTGTAACTCAAAATCTTGTGGAAATGAATGTTGGAAACTAAAAATAGATAATTTTTTAAAAGAAAAAAAAGAACCAAAACCAATGGGAGAAAGTATGAGAAAAAAGAAAAAAAAAACAAAAGAAGAAGAAAGAGTGAGAAAGCAAATAATATGCTTTGATTTGCATTTACAGTCCATCAGTCTTTTTCTGGATGGGGATTATTAGTGGAAGGTTTAAACACAGGCAAACACTAATTTTATTATCCCCACAAGTTCTATGGGTATATGTTTCCATGTTTGCTATTGAATTCATAAGTGCTTGTGTATATGTGTGTGTGTGTTTGTGTGTGTGTGTGTGTGTGTGAATGTGTTTAAGGGGACAGTATTGGAAAGTGGAAGAAGCACAAGTTTTAGAGTCAGAGGACTTGCCTTCAAATTCTACCTCTGTTATTTAGTTATTTAGTATTAGGCAAATCACATAGCTGGCACTGTTTCTTCATCTGTATAAGGAATGAGGTGAGGAAAATGTGGGTTAGGTTATATGTTTTCTGTCTCTAGAACTACAATTATGCATGTAAATAGGTTGCAAAGGAGTGAGAGTAAGCTGTCATCCTTTTTAAAAGCATATATATCAGAAGTGCCCTTAGTTTAGCATCTCCTTCTGGTTTATAAGATTTGTTACAAGTTCCATTTCTACCTCTTTGTCCTAAAAAGTTGCTTGGTGCAGGCACCTAACCCAAATTAACCAATTAAATATGAATATTAAAATAATAAATTATGTATATGTGTATATTTTATTTTTATTATATATTTCCCAATAACATAAAAAAATTAACAAGCATTTTTAATTGACCTAAAATTCTCTTTCTTCCTTCTATCCTTCCTCCCCTCCTTGAGAAGGTAAGCAATTTGATTTTGATTATAAATGTAATGTGATGTAAAAATTATTTCCAGATTATCCTTGTGGCAAAAGAAAACATAAACAACAATAAAGCAATAAAAATAAATTAAATTTAGTACGCTTAAATTGACATTCATAGTTCATATGTTCTCTTTCTGGTGGTAGATAACATTTTTCCCCCCATGGATCCTTGGAAATCGGATTATTATCTTGATCAGAGTTGATAAGTCTTTCACAATTAATCATTCCTACAATATTGCTTTTATTGTATATAATGTTATATTCTCCTGGTTCTGCTCACTTCATTTTTCATGATATCTTATAAGTCTTCACAGGTTCCTGAAAGCACCATGTTCATTATTTCCTATAGCATGATGGTAGTCCATCACAGTTATATATCACAGCTTGTTCAACCACTGCCTAATTGATAGACATCTCCTCAATTTTGAATTCTTTGCCATCACACAAAGAGCTACTATAAGTGCTTTTGTACACATGGGTTCTTTTCTCCTTTCTTTGAACTCTTTGTGATATAACTCTAGAATATTTCTGGGTCAAAAAGTATGCACAAATCATATCACTTTGGGCATAATGCCAAATTCTTCTACAGAATGGTTGGACTAGTTCAGATTTCCTTCAACATTGCATCGGTGTCCCAATTTTTCTGTACCCCCTTCAGCATTTGTAATTTTCCTTTTTTTCATCATATTAACCAATATGATAGGTGTGACATGGTATCTCAAAATTATTTTAATTTGCATATCTCTTATCAGTAGTGATTTAGAGTATTTTTGTGTGACTATTGAGTTTTCATTTCTTTCTCTGAAAACTGCCTGTGACTATCCTTTGAATATTTATTATAAATTTAGCTCACTTCCCTTTTTATTTGAGAAATTAGGCCTTTATCAGAGAAATTGCTGCACTTCCCCATCCCATCCCCTGTTTCTTGCTTTCCTTGTAAGATAGGCTTCATTATTTTTATTTGTGCAAAAGCTTTTTAATTTCATATAATTAAAATTATTTATTTTATTTCCTGTAATCCTTTCAATTTTTGGCTTGGTAATAAACTCTTCCATTACCCATGGATTTGACTGATACATTTTTCATGCTCCCTTAATTTACTTATGAAATTACCCTTTATATCTAAATCATTTATCCATTTGTTGTGGTATATGATATGAGATGTTGGTTTCTGCCAAACTGCTTTTCAGTTGTCCTACCATTTTTTGTCAAATCTTGAATTTTTATCCTTAGTCTTGGATTTGGGGGTTTATAAAATATTGGATTACTATGGTCTTTTATTACTATATATTATGTACTTTTTCTATGTAAGAGGAGACCCTGGCCCTTTTAGACTAAGGCTTTTTCAGTTTCTCACTTAGTCAGGTAATGCTCATTCAGTGAATAGGCCTCTTCAACAAGTGAGTCAAGAGATTGTCCCTTTAATTAAAAAAAAATAAAAATCCTTCCTTCCTTCTTTCCTTCCTTCCTTCCTTCCTTCCTTCTTTCCTTCCTTCTTTGTTTTCTTCCTTGAGGTTCTTCCCCTCCCAGTTTGATTTTTTTTAACTAAAGGGGTCATCTCTTGACTCACTTCTTTAAGAGACCTATTCACCAAATGAGCATTACCTCACTCAAAGTGAGAGAACCTGAAATGGCCTTAGCCTAAAAAAGTTAAGGTCTTCAATTGCATCCTGGGTCATCTCCAATCATCCTGATGAATATCTCATCAGTGGAACCAGATAGCTCTGGAAGAGAAAGTGAGGCTGGGGACCTTGCACAGACCTCCCTCACTCAAATAAAATTCAACTACAAGTCATGTCATCATTTCCCTGATGTCATGGTCCTCTTTGAAAAGAAAGGGCAAACACAAGCTTTTCTATTCAACTGAACTGCCACTCGATTTCTTAGCCAGTACCAAATTGCCTCAATGATAACAACTTTGTAATATAATTTGAAATCTGGAATTGCTAACCCACTTTCTTTCATATTCATTGATTTTTTTCATATTCTTGGCCTTTTGTTCTTCCAGATGAATTTTGTTATTATTTTTTCTATCTTCATAAAGTAATTTGCTGATAGTTTAATTGGAATGGTTTAATAACTGAAGAACTTTAATTTTTATCCCATTGGCTTGGTCTATTCATGAGCTATTAATATTTTTAAGAATTGTTTAGATATGTCTTTATCTGTGAGAAAATTATTTTGTAACTGTGTTACTAAAATCCCTTGGTTTGTCCTAACAGGAAGATTCCCAAATATTTCAAATTTTCTGAACTTATTTTAAATGGAATTTCTCTTTCTATCTCTTTCTGCTAGGTTTTGTTATTAGTATATGGAAATATTAATGATTTTGGTGGCTTTATTTTCTATCCTGAAAGTTTACTGAAGTTGTTCATTGTTTCAGCTTGATTTTTCATTGATTCTCTAGAGCAGTGTTTCTCAACCTTCCTAATGCCATGACCTTTTAATACAGTTATTCATATTGTGGTGACCCCCAACCAAAAATTTATTTTTGTTGCTACTTCATAACCACAATTTTGCTACTGTTATGAATCATAATGTAAATATCTGATATGAAGGATGTATTTTCATTGTTACAAATTGAACATAACCCACAGGTTGAGAACACTGCCTAGAGTTATCTAAGTATGTCATCATATCATCCACAAACTATGATAGTTTCGTTTCTTCATTGTCCATTCTAATTCCTTTCTTTTCTTATTGTAAAACATTGTATTTCTACATATACAAAATACTGTATTACTAATACTATGTTGACTAATGTGGTGATACTTGATGTCCTCACTTCTCTTTTGATCTTATTGGGAAGGCTTCAAGTTTATCTTGTTAGAGCTAAGGCTTACTCTAAATTTTAGATAAGATACTCCTTAAGATTATAAGAAAGGCTCTTTTGATTTCTATGCTTTCTATGCAACTATTGATAAAATTATTTTTGTTGTTGTTATATATGTGGTCAGTTGTGCTGATGGTTTTCCTAATATTGAACCAACCCTCCACTCCTGGTATAAACCCTACCTGATCATAGCATAAGATCATTTTACTTCAGTTTAAAAAAAAAGTAAAGTAAAAGTCAGGTAAAAAAAAGTAAAGTAAAAAAAAGTGAAGTAAAAACTGAAAATCATTTTACTTCAGTTTTTAAAAAAATCTCCTTGGTAATGTTTAATTTAAAAAAACTGCACCATTATTTATTAAGGGAATTGTTCCATAGTTTTCTTTCTATGTTTTTACTATCCATTGTTTATGTATCAAAATCATATTTGGTCATGAAAGGCATTTAGTAGGACTCTTTTACCAATTTTTTTCAAATAGTTTATATGTTTGGGGGATTAATTTTTCTTTAAGTATTTGGTAGAATTGATTTGTGAATCTCTGAGATGCTTGGAAATTTTCTAAAGGAACTCATTGATTTCTTGTTCAATTGCTTTTCCAAAAATTAGGCTATTTAAGTATTCTATTTCTTCATCTTTTCATTTGGACAACTTGCATTTGTGTAAACATTCATTTCAATTACATTATCAAATTTACTGGCATATCATTGGGCAAACTAACTCCTAATAATTGATTTAATGACATCTTCATTAATAGTGCATTCTCCTTTTTCATTTTATACTAGTAATTTGATTTTTTGCTTTCTTTTTTTAAACTAAACTGACTAGTGGTTTACCTAATTTATTTTTTCCAAAAAAAACCAGCTTCTAGTTTTATTTATTGGTTCAATGGGTTTTTAAATTTCAGTATTATCAATTCTTCCTTTGGTTTTCAGGATTTTTATTTTGGTGTTTAATTGGGTATTTTAATTAATTGTCCTAGTATGTTAGTTGCATACCTAAGTCATTGATTGGCTCGCTCTCTCTTATTGATGTAAGCTTGTAGAATTATACATTTTCCCCTAGGTATTGCTTTGAATATATCCAACAAATTTTGGAATTTTGTCTCATTGTAATTCTTTTTAAGGAAATTATTGATTGTTTCTATGATTCGTACTTTGACCCACTCCATTTTTAAGTTTTCAATTTATTTATTTTTAGTTATTAACATTCATTTCCACAAGATTTTGAGTTACAATTTTTTATGTCTTTCCCCTATCCCACCCCAAAATAGCAAGCCTACTGATTACCCCTTTCCCCTATCTGTTCTCTCTTATATCCTCCCCTTTTACCCCCCCACCCACCTTTCCAGTTGGGAAAGATGAATTTCTATACCCCAGTGCCTATATATCTTATTTCCCAGCTGCATGTAAAAGATGTTTTTTTTTTAACATTTGCTTTTAAAACTTTGAGTTCCAGATTTTTTCCCTTTCTTCCTTCCTCACCTTTCTCCACTGGGAAGATAAGAAATTCAATATAGGTTGTACATGTGTAGTTACCCAAAGCATTTCCATAATTGTTATATTGTGAAAGACTAACTAAATTTCCCTCCATCCTATCTCACGCCTCACTTATTCTATTTTCTCTTTTGACTCTATCCCTTTTCAAAAATATTTGCTCCTAACTACCCTCTCCCCCAACTGTACTCCCTTCTATCCTCCCCCATTTTGTCCCCACCCCCCTATTTTCCTGTAGAGTAAGATACCTAATTGAGTGTGTATGTCATTCCCTCCTTATGCCAAATTCAATGAGAATCAGGTTGTCCATTCCTTATCACATCCCTTTTCTTCCTCTCCATTGTAACAGTTTTCTCTTGCCTCTTTTACATGAAATAATTTACCCTATGCTATCTCTCCCTTTCTCCTTCCAATAAATTCCCCTCTCACCTCTTAATTTTATTTTTTAGATATCATCCCTATATGTTCAACTCACCCTGTGCCCTCTGTCTATATATACATGTACATACATATGCCCACACTGACATATACACACACACATACCCTCCTATACATTCATATATATGTACATATACATATATACATATATATTCCCTTCAACTATACTCTTACTGAGAAAAGACTTATGAGTTAGAATTATTGTTTTTCCATGTAGGAAAGTAAATAGTTCAACTTTAATAAGTTCCTCATGATTTCTTTTTCCTGTTTATCTTGTCAGGATTCTCTTGCTTCTTGTATTTGAAAGTCAAATTTTCTATTCATTTCAGTTTTGTTTTCATCAAGAATGCTTGAAAATCCTCAGTTTCCTTGACTGAACATATTTGCCCCTGAAGCAGTATATTCAATTTTGTTGCGTAGGCGATTTTTCGTTTCAGTCCTAGCTCCTTTGACCTCCAGAATATCATATTCCAAGCCCTTTGATTCCTTAATGTAGAAGCTGCTAGTTCTTATGTTATTCTGATTCTGTTTCCACAATACTCAAATTGTTTCTTCCTGACTGCTTGCAATATTTTATCCTTGACCTGGGAACTCTGGCATTTGGCTATAATATTCCTGGGAGTTTTCTTTTTGGGATCTTTTTCAAGACACAATCAATGAATTCTTTCAATTTCTATTTTGCCTTCTGGTTCTAGAAAATAAGGATAAATTTGCTTGAAAATTTCTTGCAAGATGGTGTCTAGGCTCTTTTTCTGATCATGGCTTTCAGGTATCTCAAAAGTTTTTAAATTATTTATCCTGGATCTACTTTCAAAGTCAGTGGTTTTTCCAGTGAGACATTTCACATTGCCTTCTATTTTTTTCATTTTCTAGGATCAGTTTTATAGTATCTTGATTTCGCATAAAGTCATTAGCTTCCAGTTGCTCCTATCTAATTTTGAAGAAGTTATTCTCTTCAGTGAATTTTGGAAGTTCCTTTTCCATATGGAAAATCCAGCTTTTTAAGGGATTCTTCTCCACAGTGGATTTTTGGGTTTCTTTTGCCATTTTCTTCTTGACTTGGGAACTCTGGAATTTGGTTATAATATTCATAGGAGTTTTCTTTTTGGAATCTTTTTTTTCCAGAGGCAATCAGTGAATTATTTAAATTTCTATTTTGCCCTCTAGTCCTAGAATATAAGGGCAATTTTGCTTGATAATTTCTTGAAAGATGGTGTCTAAACTCTTTTTCTGATCCTGGTTTTCTTCTCATCATAAATTCCATTTTTACCTGGTTCTAGTTCTTCTTCACAATTATGAAAAAGAAAATATGTTTCATATGAATGTATATGTATAGCCTAATCAGATTTCATGCTGTCTTGCGGAGAGGGTAGAAGAGGCAGGGGCAGAAAATTTAGAACTCAAAATCTTACGGAAGTGAATGCTGAAATTTTAAAATTAATTAATTAATTGATTTTAAAACACTAATATTTACTCAATTGACTTATTTTTTGTGTGTTGAAGTAATAATAATATCACCTTCAAACCTAAACTGACAGAACAGAAGTTCTGGGTGGTTCTACAAAAATAAACAAATTTTCGATATAAACCTGTTGATGATTCTATTCATGAGAGCCAGCCAGTATACATTTGGACATATCACTAGAAGGCTGGCCATCAAATAATGTTTTTAAAATAAAATCCATATATTTAAAAAAATAAAATACCAGAAAGTTAAGGCATCTACGACGTAGAGACAGTTTCAATTGGTGTTATTTGAAGGGAAAGTTCATGTTGATGAAATTGTCTCAACTGAAGTAGTGAAAACCACTAATCCTTTAAAAAACTAAATGAAATCTGTATTGACAAAATCAAAGGGCACCTATAATATTAAGTAGTTCTGCTGCAGGTCTTCAAAAAGTTATTGAGGCTTAGTATGTGCCCAGAACAAGGTACAATGAGAGAAAGTATAAGATATGATGACCTCAAAGAGTTTGTAATCATTTTGGGTGAATAACATTTTCATAGATAACTTACATTTGACAAAAAAATAGCAAAAAAATGTGACGAAATTATGAAGTGAATTTAATTTATTGCCACATCATATTGCAAAAATGCATCACAGACAGAATACTGAAAATCGGGAGGGCCCTTAGTGGACATTTAGGCCAGTACAGGAAAGAATCTCAACTAAATGAAAAATGGTTGTCCACCATGAAGACCCTTAAGCAAATGATAACTTACTATCTCCTAAAACAGCTCATTCTACTTTTGGATGCCTCTCATTGTTAGGAAGTTCTTTCTTAAATCAAGCCTAGTTTTACCTCTTTTTACCTTCCACCCATATCCTTTGATATTGGGTCTCTTGGACCCAATAGAACAAAGTGATTACTTCTTCCAACAATTCTGCTTAAGGACACAATTATCTACCTTATCTACACTCTTATCTTTTCTTTCTTAGAATAATATCTCCAATTTATTCAAATAATCCAAAAATGAGATTAAGAAAAAGTTCTTAAACATCCTGTTTTCCTTCCCTGGTCATTTGTCACCTTATCAATATATTTTAAAATAGCCATTTCCAGAATACGGCAAAATGTTCCATAGATGGTCAAACAGGAGCAGAATATAGCAGGACAAGCATTTCCTTATTCCTATAAGCTACACTCCTTTTATTAAATGTAATAAATATCTTGGATGATACCAAAATTATTGTGGAAAGTTTAGGGAGGATATGGCACTTGAGATGGCCATTGAAAGACAAGTGGAAAAGAAAAAATTCCCTGCAATGAAATAGTTTTGGTAAATTCATAGAGAAGAGAACAAAAACATTTTTGATAGAATACATATTCATTGGAATGAAAGATATGTGTTGAAACAGATGAAAATAATCTCACCTAGAAAAGGATAACTTGTATCTGAAAGATAATGAAGAGCCATTGTAATGAAGGGCCCTTGGTGATATATTAGATGTGATATTTAAATAAAAGGAATCTGATTTATATGCAGTACAGTTTGGAAGTGGGAAAATATAAAAAAAAGACTCCTGGAGACAAGGTGATGAGTTTGGAAATCATTGCAGTAAAATATATGGAAGGTCATAAGGGCCTAAGGTACTGGATAATGGCTGTATAAATAGAGCTGGTACACATCCATTACCAAGGTTTAGTTAGGATTCATGCTTCATTAGAGGTATTATTAATAAAGAAAGCTGAATTTGCTATTTTCTTTGTAAGAAAAAGGATTTTAAGGAAAGGTCAGATAAAGAAATGTAAGGCATTTAAGACTACGGAGGCAATAGCCCTGCTATACACTGTCCTGGTAAGACTCTTGAGTCTTATATACATATCCATGCACCACATTTTACAAACCATATAGATAAGTTAGAGATAAGACAGAAGTTAAACCATATTGATAAAGATGCCTAGAATGTTGAAGGTCCTTGAAATCATATCATATGGCAAATTGTTGAAGGAAACTGGAACATATTGCCTAGACAGAAGACTCAGAAGGGACATGTTAGGTATCAAATATTTTAAGAGATATTAAAGAAAATATTAGGGAGAATCTAAACTTCATTTGCTTGGCCTCAGAGGGCAGAACTACCGCAGCAGACTTGAAGTTTCAAAGAGACAACTTAGGTTGGATATAAAAAAACACCTCATAATGATTAGTGCTAGCTGAAATGAAATGGTCTGCCTTTGAAAGTAGTTGCTAGCCTCCACAAAGGTCCTCAAAAAAGTCTTAGATGTATAGTTGGTGAGACTAATGGTTCTTATGAGTAATAGGTAGAACTATATAGGCTACCTCTAACCCTTAGATTCCATGTAGTTGTGTGTGTGTGTATGTGTGTGTTTCACTAAGTACAAATCCAAACATACTTGTGTAATGGGATAATATTTCCATTTCTTGGAGGCCTATAGAAAACACTGTTGAGCATCTCCTCATTAACACAAATCCTCCTATTGTTACATTTTTCTACCAAAATGGTTTGTCTCCAGAATCTTTTACTGTTCCTCTCCTTGTACCAGCTCCCCTTTGGGTCACATAAACATGAACACACCACCACATCCACAATCATAGAATCTCAGAATCTCTGGATTGGAAGGTACCCCAAGGCCTTCTGGACCAAGTCATATCTGATCCTATATTCCCTTGAAATTGTAATCCCAACATGGATTTTCAGTCTCTTTCTCCAGTAAGATGGGAAAGAGGGCCTCGTAAGCCAAGATGGTGGCATAGAAGCAGCAAGGTTCCACATCTCCCACACAGCCACCCAAAATACCCATAAAATATAACCCTAAACAAATTCTAGGACTCTCAAACTCACAAAAATACAGAAAACACATCTCTCACTGAAGGCAACTTGGCAAGAGGGGCTCACTGCGGCCCAGAGTCGAGGCCAGCCTAGCATGAAACTGTGGCCAGGCCTCAGGGAAGTCTGGGAGGAGCCTAGCTGCAGCCAGACTACAAGAGAGAAGATCTACAACACCTGGACCAATTCCACATCTACCAAGGCGTGAAAAACAAGAATTAGAGAAAGGCAGCTCCACAGGAGGGGCTCATCCAGCAGGCCAGGAGGCCGGGAGCCAGCCTAGCCCAAAACCAAAACTGCAGCCAGGTCCCAGGGCCACGCCTCGAAAGCCACAGCGTGAGTCTACTTCAGAGAAGATCTACTGCACCCAGAGGGATATGCACATCTTCTAATCCAGGATTGGAGATGGTCAGTGAAAGTGAAATTTGAAACTTAATATGGGGGAGGTAAAGCAGTTTGGCCAATCTGCCCCTGGGGCAAGGAAGAAGTGGGGGAAGGGCAGGAACTGCTGTAACCAGGAGCTGCTCCCACTGGGCTGTTTCAGAGCACCAGGCCTGTGGAACCTGCAGGGGGGCTGAGTCAATTGATCAGGGACAAGTGTTCTTGAATTGAGCGGGCTCAATTCAGATCGTGGTCTTGGGTGGTGGTCCTGGGGTGCACTTTCAGCATGCCAAAGATGTTGGGCTGCAGCACCCCCCAATAGCTCCGGCAACTGGAAAAATCCCAGCGATTTAGAACAGAGCTTTTCCCCCTGGAAGCAGAGTTTCAGAAAGGTAAAAAAAAAAAAACAACCAATTAATTGACTGGCCAACAAGAGGGAAAGGAAGCAAAATAAGAACAGCAATAGAACTCTAGAATCATTTTTTCTGGACAAAAAGAATCAAAGAATGGAACAGGAGGAAGACAATCCAGACACAACTCCCACACCAAATGCTTCCAAGACACTTGAAGAATGCCTAGCAGCTATAGATCAACTGAAAAAAAGACTTTGAAAAACAAATAAGAGAAGTGGAGGAAATATTGGGAAGAGAAATGAGAATGATGTGAGCAAATCATGAAAAGAGAGTCAACAACCTGA
>JAQQSW010007713.1:0-13637 GCA_028646575.1 Pseudocheirus occidentalis
TGGTCCCCTGGAGTCTTCTCTTTTCTATACTAAACATCCCCAAATCATCATGCAAATCATCTATAGCACCTGGCTGCCTTCCTCTGGACAAGAGCCTCCAATTCAATAGGTAACATAGCATAGAAGCAGAAATCATTAAGGCTGAAAGGACCTTAGAGGTCATCTAGTCCAATGGTGTCAAATTCAAATAGAAATAGCCCAAGGGTCAAATATACCACAAGTCTGACATCTCTGATTCTAGTCCAACTGACCATTTGAGTCAAGGAAGCCAGTGGGCTACAGCTTCCTAAATTGGCTGGGATACAGAACATGTTCACATTCCCATTCCATGGCTTTAGGGATTATGAAACACTTTCTATGTCCATTGTATAAGTGACGAAAATGGAGGTTGGGGCAGTGAAGTAACTTAACAGTCACAAAGCCAGTAAGTGACAGGGCAGGTATCCAGTTAAGACTCCACACCTATCCTGTTTTGTTCTCCAGAGACAAAGCTGTCCCTTTACCTGTTGTCCATCAGTCCCTCAGCATCCATTTCCCTAGCCATTAGGGTCTTCTATAGTGTCCTGATAGCAATAAAAGTGGCTCTACATACATACATACATACATACATACACACACACACACACACACATACACACATACACACACACAAAACCTGGGTCTTTTTGGTCAGGGATGGGGAGGGTGGCAAGTCTAAACCTGTAATTTTATCAATTTAGAGAACTCTTGCTAAAAGAGACCTTGCAATCTGTTACTAATGTTTATTTTTGGAAAGTTGCCTGAGGACGCTGAAAGTTTAAATGGTTTGCTCAAGGCCACAGCCAGTAGGTATGAGAGACAGGACTTGAACCAAGGTCTCACCAACTGTAAAACTAGCTCTATGATCCACTATTCCCTCCCGCCTCTTGGTATTTTCTTATCCTAGACCTATCTCACTCCAGTATGAGTTGGGTCCAGTGTGAAGCGGTCTTCTCATCCTCACAAAGAATGGAAGCAAGGAGGAAGGGCAGGGAAGTATAGGGAAAGATTCTCATCTTCTCCTGGTCTGCCTCTCCCTAGAAGCCCCTACCCCACTCCCAGCCTCTTCCTCTATGCCCACTGAAGACCCTTAAGACTTCTCCCCACTTGCTTTCATCCTTGCCCCAAAGACCTTTTTGACCTGCCCTCCTCTTTGCCCTCCTCCAGGCCCTGTCCAAATGCCGTGATGATCTGACATATTGCTGTGAAGAGCGGCTCCGGGTGGTGGATCTCATGAACCACTGCTTGGATTCAGTGCTGGTGGAGGCTGGGCGTCAGTCTTGGATCAATATCAGCCGAGTCCACACTCCTAAGGTGCAGGGTACCGCCAGTCCACCAGTCAACCCTGTGGGGGTCAACCCCCCAGGTGCGTCCTGCCCCTGTGTGGGGACACTCTTCCCTCACCTGCCTGAGACACAGTCCTCATAGAACTGAAGGGACTTACACCCCCTGTATCTTACCTCACCCAGTAACCCTTAGCATCTAGTAACATGGTCAGTGGCCCTTCATCATTAGAAAGGAAACATGGCAGAATGAAGAGAGTGTTTACTTTGGAGCCAGGGAGATCTGGGTTCAAGTTCTGCTTGACACTTACTGGTAGTGTGATCCTCAGTTTCCTTATCAACAAAATGAGGGGTTTGGGCCAGAAGGCCTCTAACGTCTCTTCCAGCTCTAAATATATGATCCTATGATCCTCCTCCTAATGAGCTTGTGGGTACCTGCCTTCCCAATAATACCCAAAGTGACCCTCTTCAATAACATATACCCTGGGAAAGCCATTAACCCCTCAGTGCCCAGGCAGCTCTTCAACACTGATGATTTATGGAGCTGCATCTGTGGTTGGAGCTTCCCTATCAGGAGTATTTTAGGGATAAATGTAAAAGTCCTAGATTTCAAGAAATTGACTTCAGAAGTCAAAGACATAGGTTCCATTCCTTAGATAGCAGCGTGGAACCAAGGGAAGGATGCCAAACTCTAGTTCCAGAGCCTAAGTTTAAATCTTGGATCTTTTACTTGCTACTTGTGGGACCTTGGGTCAACTATGTCCTTGCTCTGGGCCTCAGTTTCCTCATCTGTAAAATGAAGGGTTTGGACTAAATGACCTCTGAGGTCCCTTTCAGCTCTTGCTCTATGGATTCTTTGATTCTATAAGACTTCACAAGGCAAGACAGGGAGATGTGACTACGGAGCATTCGGTCTGAAAAATATCTGAGAGCTTCATCGACCTTAAGCTCAATGAAAACCAACAGTGTGATGTGGCAGCCAAGAAAAACAGCCTAATAATCTCTTACTGTCTTTAGAGAGGCAGAACTTCTTGGGATAAGGAGGCAACAGATTATTCTGCTTTCCCTGGTTAGACCACAGACATGTCCTATTCAGTTCAAAGCATCACAGTTTAGAAAGAATCTTGGTAAGCTGGGGAATGTCCAGAGGAGGACCGCCAGAATGGGGAAGGGTCTCAAGTCCTTCTCTCAGCTCCAGGCATCTTTTCTAACTGTCTCCCATGCCTGGAATGCTCTCCCTCCTCAGCGTTGCCTGTTGATTTCTTGGCTTCCTTTAAGCTCCAACAAAAATCCCATCTTTTACAGGAAACCTTTCCCAAATCCTCTTAATTCTAGTGCCTTCTCCTTGTTCATTACTTCCTAGTTGTCATATATATGGCTATGTGTATGTGTGTGTGTGTGTATTATATATATATATATATATGTCACTGTTCACATGATATTTTCCACATTAGATTGTGAACTCCTTGAAGGCAGAGATTTTTTTTTGCCTTTTTTTGTATCCCCAGGATTTAGCACAGTCAGGCAAATAGTAGGTGCTTAATAAAAGTTGATTTATTGATGATTGAAGTAACTTGAGATGTTTAGTACAGAGAAGAGAAGGTTGGGATGAGGGAGAAGGGAGGAAGTTGATAACTGTCTTCAATTATTTAAGATGTTGCTAGGTGGAAGTAAGATTAGACTTAAATTTGAGGTGGCTTACGGGATAAGATGGCTGGATTTAGAATTAAAATGGTCTGAATTAGAATCCTGCCTTACATGCGTACTAGCAGTGTGACTCTGTGCAATATGTCACTTAACTTCTGTTTGTTTCCGTTTCCTCAACTGTAAAATGGGGGCAATGACAGCACCAATTTCTCAGGGTGACCATGAGCATAAAAATGAGATAATATTCATAGAGCACTTTGTACAGTGTCTGGCACGTAGCAGATGCTACATAAGTGCTATCTGTTCTTATTGGCTGTCCACTTCCCCAGGTTGTTGTGAGGGTCAAATGAGCTAGCATTTGCAAAGTGCTTTGCAAACCTCAAAAACACTGTATAACATTAGCTATTGCTATTAGTAAAGTGTCTGAGGCAGGATTCTAATTCAGTTCATCCTGATTCCAAGTCCAGAATTCTTATCCCATGTGCTGTGTCAATTAAGTGTAATCTCACACTTCCACATGGCAATACTTAAAATACTTGAAAGCCATTATCCTCTTTCCCCACCCCAGCCTCTTCTTCTTTAGGCTAAACATCCCAGGTTCCTTCAGTCATCACTAAATCAACTTTTATTAAGCATCTCTATATTGACAGGCATGGTGCTCAGTCCTGGGGGTACAAAAAGTCTGGGTGAAAGTCACAAAGAAACAAACTGAGGTAAGGAGAATCTTTCTAAACATTAGAACTATACAACTGTGTCATGGATTCAGGAGATAGTGGACTTCCCCTTACTGAGGATCTTCAGGTGATGGCTGAGTGATCACCAAGAGATACTTTTTCAGGGGTGGCTTGTTCTAGAGCAGTGGTTCTCAACCTGTAGGTTATGTTCAATTTGTAACAAGGAAAATACATCCTGCATATCAGATATTTACATTATGATTCATAACAGTAGTAAAATTACAGTTATGAAGTAACAAAACTAATTTTATGGTTGGGGGTCACCACAACATGAGGAATTAGATGAAAGGGTCATGGCATTAGGAAGGTTGAGAACCACTGGTCTAGAGGGTCACTCAAGTCCCTTCCAACTCAGAAACTCTGATTCAGGAACTACTTCAGTGATCTTGTGAACGTGTCCCCACCCCCGCCCCAATGCTCCATGTAACATCATGAGCATGGAACCATATACTAGTATTCCTGACTCTATGAGCATCTGCTTTCTCCAGTAATGACCCCAGTGAACCTGTGAATATCTCCTCCTCAGCAATCTCTCCCTTAGTGCCGTTGAACTGTTCTGGTATCATGTCTAGCAGTAATAACAATAATTAATAAAAGCGCTCATTTCTATGGCACAGAAAATATGTGTACTTTTTTTTACCACAACCTCAAGAACTGAGTAGAAAGAATTATTTCCCCCTCTCTTTAAAGATAAGGAGAGTGAGAGCTCAAGTGACTTGTCTGAAGTCATACAGCCTAGACCAGCGGTGGGGAACCTGTGGCCTCAAGGCCACATAGGGCCTTCTAGGTCCTCAGTTGCAGCCCTGACTGAATCCAAGTGGATGGATGGCCTAGAGGACCATTGTGGCCTTGAGGCCTCAAGCTCCCCACCCCTGGCCTAGACCTAGCACAACATCCCCAAGATTTTGGGGATGTCAAGTCTGGTTGTTAAGAGAGACCTACAGGGGCGGCTAAGTGGCGCAGTGAATAGAGCACCAGCCCTGGAGTCAGGAGTACCTGAGTTCAAATCCAGCCTCAGACACTTAACACGAAAAAACTAGCCGTGTGACCTTGGGCAAGTCACTTAACACCAACTGCCCTCCCCCCCCCAAAAAAAGAGAGACCTACAGAAAAACCAAGAGAATGACAGAGATACTTAAGACAAAGACACAGACACAGACAAGCCTCCATAGGCATAAAGAGAGGGAGGTGGGGAAAAGATGGTGGAAACTCAGTTGTCTTGGAGAGCTCTTCCAAGGGACATTTCCTCTGCCCTCTCAGAGTGTAACTTGGCTCTGAATGACGCCAAACGACTACTGCTGGAGGGAAAAGCAATAGTGGAGAACATGAGAAAGAGCGAGCGTCATGCCTACACCTGGCAACTGCACGTCAACAAGTCTGTGGGAAATTCTCTGTCCCGAAAGATGCAAGAGACGATGCAACTGAAGGTGAGCTGGGCAGAGGGGTGGGGCTGTGTCCATGACTGGACCTGGATGGGGAGTATGAAGGAAGGAAGGATTTATGAAAAGCTTACTCTATTCCAGGCTCTGTGCTAAGAGCTGGCAGTACAGATATGAGTGGAAAAGCTAGCCGCTGCTCGAAAGGGGCTTACCTTCTAATAGGGGAAGAAAACAGGCAAAAGGGAGCTGGAAACTGGGAGTTGGGCCAGGTGGAGGGGAAATGAAGGTACCTAGAACATGGCATGGTTTTGCAAACTGGAAGCCAGGAACAGCAACGAAAGGAGAGCTGAAGATTAGCCCAGGCCCATCCACCAAGTGGAGGCTCAATGGATTACCACGTGAAGAGTTGTTTGGTTGGGGATTAATAGTGAATATATGTGGGGCGGCTAGGTGGCGCAGTGAATAGAGCACCGGCCCTGGAGTCAGGAGTACCTGAGTTCAATCCGGCCTCAGACACTTAACACAAAAAACTAGCCGTGTGACCTTGGGCAAGTCACTTAACCCCAACTGCCCTCAAAAACAAAAACAAAAACAATAGTGAATATATGTGGAGTTATTTGGATGTTTGGTTGAAAGTCAGAGGTTCAATGAGAGCCATATGTAAAACTGATTTGAGGGAAGAGATAATTTGAAGGCTGGCTGGGGGTCACATGGAGTTTGTTGGGGCTGTGCATGAAATTGGATGGGGATGACATGTGAAGAATTGATTTCAGGGTAGTTAAAGACCTAGTGAAGTTAGAGGTCTGTGTAGAGTTATTTGGCTGGCTAGTGGAGAGATACACATGGAATTTATGTGTGAAGGTGATTTGTGGGGCATTTGGCCACTAATTGGGAGCACTATGAAGTCCTGTGTAGAATCGGTTTGGAGGATAGTTAGGGGTTGTGCTTGAAGTGGGATTGAGGATAGTCAGGAGTAAGTGGAGCTAGATGGTACCATACATGGAACATGGGAGGGATGGCGCCTACATTTTCATATTAAACTGGTTGTGAGACCCTGGATAATTTGATACAATCACAGGATCATAGATTTGAGCTGGAAGGAAACTTAGAGGTCATTGAGTCCAATCCTCTTATTTTGTAGGTGAGAAAATAGGTACAAAGGGGTTAAGTGACTTGCTTAGGCTCACTCAGCTAGCGTATAAAGCAGTATTTGAATCCAAGGATCAGCACCCTATCCACTGCACCATAATGTCTTCCCTCAGGAAAGGCTGAACATGATGAGTGGGCTCATGAGAGGGACCATCCACCGAGTCAAGAAGTACAAGGACGAAATTCTTATCACAAAGGAACTCAGCAAGGTAGGTGGGGGCATTCCTTGAGGGCAGGCATGGAGGGAGGTCAGGGGAAGAGAGAGGAAGCTGGGAGGCTTGTGTAATGGAGGGGGAGGGGGCTGTCTCAATTCTTAAAACTCTATACTCCATCCTCAGGGTCCTGTGAGTCAAAAACACTTGGAAACTCGAGAGAAGCTGGAGAGGCCCATGGTGCGAGTGTTGCAGAGACATGTTGGCACCCAGCTTCCAGAAGCCAGTCGCCTTTCTATGGTACAACCTCACCCCCCATCTACAGAAGCTGCCCTTCTTTACCCTCCCTTTCATCTCCTTCCTCTCCCATCTTCTCCAGTTCATCTTTCCTTTTCCCCTATTGCCCCTTTCCTCTCTCTTCTCCCCAAACTGTTCCTCCCTCAAACGATCAATCAACAAACATTTATTAAATGCTTACTCTGTGAAGGGCCCTATGTTAAGTGCATTTAGGGTTAGGGTGGTGCAAAGTGTAGATGAGAAATGATCCTTGCCCTCACAGATAATTCTCTCTCTCTCTCTCTCTCTCTCTCTCTCTCTCTCTCTCTCTCTCTCTCTCTCTCTCTCTCTCTCACACACACACACACACACACACACACACACACACACACCTTGAGATAAGTGCATTAGCCAAGTGAAAACACTTGTGAAGTCTAAGGAAGGAAAGTCATTAACAGTAGGTCGGGGAGAGAATCTGTGAAACTTTTTGGAGAAGAAAATAGCACTTGAGGTAAGCTTTGAAAGACAGGTTGGAATCTGACAGGTAAAGAGCAAGGAAAGCATTATAGGCATGGGGAAGCTTCTCAGTAACAGCATGGAGGCCTGAGGGCATAGGTGGGTATATTCATGGAGCAGAGAGACATCAAGTGTGGCTGGAGCACAGAATATGAAAGAAATAGTCATAGGTTAAGTCTGGAGCAATATGATGATGCGACACACTTTGGAGGGTTTTTAATGGTGCCAGCAGAGGAGTTTAAACTTTACTCAGTAGTGACTCTCAGTATTTTTGAAGAAAGGAGCGACACGGCCAGATCTAATGGCAAGAAAGTTTTTTCTAACAACAGTGTGAAGGATGGATTTTTGTTGTTGTTTTTCCATCATGTCCAACGAGTCTGTGGGGTTTTCTGAGCAGGCATACTGGAGTGGTTTGCCATTTCTTTCTCCAGTATGTAACCATTTTACAGGTGAGGAAACAAGACAAATAGGGGTTAAGAGATTGGCCCAGGATCATGTATCTTAATAAGTATCTGAGCTTAGATTTGAATTCAAATCCTTCTGACTCTGCTAGGCCAGTGCTCTATCCACTGTACCACCTTGCTTCCTCTAGGATGAAGAGGATGAAGGACAGGGAGAGATATTTCCTAATTTTTCTCTCCTTACCGACAAATCATCACTTATAACAAAGAAATGGGAAAGGCTGTAAGAAGCTTTTACTATTGCAAAAGTCCAGGCAGATAGAAATGAAAAGCCTCTACTAGAATGGTGGCAGTGAAACTAGAGAGAGGATAGTCATTGGAGAGATGTGGTGGAGATGGAATTGATAAAACTTTGTCACTGGCTACATGTGAGAGATGGAGAAGGGGAAGAATCAAAGGTATAGGCTCCTAGGTCTTAGACTTAGAGCTAGAAGGGGACTTAAAGGCCTTATTGAGCAGCTGACATTTAGTGACTTGACAAGGTCACTCAGTCATAGGAAGCAAAGCTGGGATCCAACAGTACATAAGTCATGATAAAATAACTCAAACTGGATAATTGCATGTCCAGGCCATAGTCAGCGGTTCTCAACCTATGGGTTGCGACCCCTTTGGGGGTCAAACAACCCTTTCACAGGGGTCACCTAAGACCATTGGAAAACACATATTTCTGATGATCTTAGGAACCAAGACACCACTTCTCTATCCGTCTCCAGGCAAGTCCACCCACATGCAGATAGCCTACATACGAGTATTAAAAGGTCGCAGCATTAGGAAGGTTGAAAACCATTGCCATAGTGAATTTTTCAGCCACTTAGTTTTCCTTGCATAAATTGTTGGGTCAGTTTCTTTGGAGTGGCCATGGATCTTATCAAGGAAGCCCTGTAATGCTCTAGAGCAGCGGTTCTCAACCTGTGGGTTGCAGCCCTTTTGGGGGTCACCTGAGACCATTGGAAAACACATATTTCCGATGATCTTAGGAACTGAGACACCACTCCTCTATTTGTCTCCAGGCGGGTCCGCCCACGTGCAGATATACCCACATACGTGTATTAAAGGTTTGTGACATTAGGAAGGTTTAGAACCACTGCTGTAGAGCTCTGTTCTATTGTGGCATCACCTAAAAACAAGTACAAGTGGAAGACTTCAGCATCTCCAAGGAAGTCTTCTTCCATTTGGAGTCTACATAGGATATCCTTAGAAACAGTGGTGAACTCCTTTGGCAAACACATCTCCCTTTTATTTTTCACGTAATATTGATGACAATAGCAATAATAGCAGCTAGATTTCTACAATGCTCCCCAAAAACTCTTCACTTCCAAACTTCCCTATTACTATTGATTACTATTATTACCATCATCATGGTTACCTATGCTCACCATCCTCAATTCTTCACTCTCACTGGTCCTATCCAATTAGTTACTTTTTTGAGAAGAGACTGGATCATGTGTGAACATTCCCTAGCTAGTTGTGTTTGGTTGACCACATGGTTGTGAGGAGCCTCTGTTTTTTTGATTGACCATGAAGTCAAAACTGTCCGTGGCTTCCAAGGGGCCTAAGTTAGCTCCGGGTGGGTCCCTGATTCTTTGTCTTCATGTGCAGCCTGTTTGTTGTGACACCATGCAGTGGAGAAGCCGTGCTGCAAGGCCTAGAAGGAGTCTTAAAGGCCATCTAGTAAGGGGAAGGGCCTTCAGAGGACATATGGCCCATGAGAAATGGAGCATCCTTGGCCTCTTTACTCATTCTTTTCCAATCCAAGTGAAAGGAGTGGAGACTCCAACTTTGAGTAAGAATAAGAGTCACAGAAATCCAGGAGTCAGAGTTCAGGGTGCCCAGCGTGGCTTCCCAGCCAATCAGTCCTTCATCACCGTTCCTCTTGTTTGCTGGTTGGTTTGGAAAGGCAGGGAGCAGATCTGTGGTCACACCCAGTGAAGAAATTCCCTCCATCAATGGAGAAAGGTGCACATTCTGCAATGCTAAAAATAACAGGGGCTGCAAGTCTGTGCATCCTCCAGGGTCACACAGTGGAACCCAGACTCAGATCTTCCTAGCTCTCCAGCCACAAGGACCTCTCTGCTAGCAGTCCCTCCCTTCCCTAAGTTTCACACCTGGCTGGCTGCAGGTCTTTCTCCCCACCCCTCCTGGTTCATCCTCCTATCTATCTCCTTCCCCACTGCTCACACTGCCTCTCCCTCCACCATCTCCCCACCCCTCCCCACAGGGCAACATAGAGCTGAAGTGCCAAGCCAACGCACTGGAGAAGGACCTGAAGAAGCTGAGAAACACCAAGAAGCACCTGAACACGTGCCTGCGCCACAAGGAGATAGGGCACCAAGTGGATTACGATGTGTTGCGCCTGCGCCTGCGCCAGAGCCACCCACATGTAACCTACGAGCAAGTCCAGAACATGTATCCTGAATGACCCCTACCCCACCACACCCCCACTCTCCAATAAAAGTCAGGCTGAAGATGGAAAGAGCTGTCCAGTGTCTCTAACTCTGTGTCATAGGACAGAGCAGGAAGGAACCCTTCCTTGTACAGATAGGGAAACTGAGACCCATGGAGGGCAAAGGCTCACAAGTTGGAAGGGACAGGATTTGAACCTGGTCCTCTAGGTTAAGTGACTTGTCCAAGGCATACAACTGTCTAAGGCTCAGGTCCTCCTGACTCCAGGGCCAGTATTCTTATCAGCTGTGCCACCAAGCTTCCCCCAATCAATTTTTTTTCTTTCTTTTTGGACGGGAGAGGGCAGGGGAGTTGGGGTTAAGTTACTAGGCCAAGGTTACACAGCTAGTGTTAAGTGTCTGAGGTAGATTTGAACTCAGGTCCTCCTGACTCCAGGGCCGGTGCTCTATTCACTGTACCACCCAGCCACCCCAAAATATATATTTCTAAATGAGTTCACAGACTCCAAGTTAAGAACCTTGATCTAGTTAAACTACTGATTTTATAAATAGGCATTCACTTCTGGTCACTGGACAGTGTTCACCACAGAAGAGGCAGCTAAATGGTGCAGTAGATAGAACACTGGGCCTGAAGTGAGGAAGACCTGAATTCAAATCCTCACTCAGACATTTCCTAGCTGTGTGAGCTTGGGCAAGTCACTGAACCTCCATAAAATGGGGGTGATAGTGCCTAGCCTTAGCCTTGTTGTGAGGATAAACTGAGAAGGTACTTATAAAGTACTTTGTAGACCTTAAAGCACTATATAGCTAGTACTGGGCTAGCTATTACATAGATTTAGGTTTTCTTAGAGATGATCATTGAACCCATGGAGGCTGATAAGTTCACCAAGGAGTGAACTCCTTGGTGCAGACTGAGAAGAATTTTAGAGCAGAGATTCCCAAACTTATTCGGCCTGCCACCCCCTTTAAAATTTTTTACTCAGTGCCCCCCTGAAAATCTACCTTCTTTAACCCTTTAACATTTTTTTATTTGCATCATTTCAAAAAACATAAATTTTTTAAAATGATACATCTTAAATTGAATAATTTATTATAAATGTGTGGGGTTTTACCTGCACTGAAATTTAAATGACACAATATTGTGTTATGTAACTGTATAGTATCATATTGTAAACAAGTCATTCCATGAACATTTTCCTGCCAATGCATGCTAGACTTCTCTACAATGGCGACACACTGTCCTACCAACACTTGCTTGTTAAGACCTGTTGGTAGACTTGACCACCGATAAGTTATAACTTGTATTTTGGGTATTTATTTGGAAAATAATGCAATCACTATGACTTTAGCTCTATTATACAACAGATGAAACATATATGAACAGGTCTTCAAAATTTTCTTCTCTTCTTTCTTTATGCTTTTACCACCACCTTATTTTTATTCAATGCCCTCTAGTTGCACCCAAGCTACTACTACCCCTTTAGATCATTCCAGCAACACCCCTCCAGGGGGTGGCATCATTTGCTCTGAGAACCTATGGATAGAGTATATGCAGTGTACAATGAGAAGAGAAGAGGACCCAGGATGAAGCCTTGAGGGACACCCTGGCTTAGGGAGTGAGATGTGGCTAATTGAAAGCAAAAGAAGATTGTAAAGGAGCCATAAGATGAACAAAAGCTGGGGGGAAGAATTGGGAAATTATTTGGACACACTGAGTTTGAGATTACACAGGAGCATCCAGGGGAGAAAAAGGGTTCTTAGCCTTGGAAAGGACCTTAAAAAGCATATAATTCACAGATGGGAATAGGAACAGGAAAGAAATTAGGGATATCAATCATAGTCATTATAATAGCTTAATTCGATACCATGTTAGAGTCAAAAAGGCTCTAGTATCCCAAAAACCCTCTAAAGTAACACATACAAATATCAATATCCCTCTTTTACTGATAAGGGCCAAAAACTTGAAGTGACTTCTCCAGATTAACACAGAAAATATGTGTTTTCTCCAATGATTCTGTTTTCCAAGTATAACACTGTATTGTTTAATAATGTTTTTATATTCATAAATGCATACACAATGAGTTCTAATAATAACTCCACTTCACAAAGTTATGTTATGTAGCATGAGCATTATCATTCCCCTTTTACAGATGAGAAGACTAAGGCAAAGCAGCTAAGTGGTTGTGCCTACATCATACAGCAATTAAATCACAGAGCTAGGGCTCATGGAACAGTACTCTTTCCACAGTCACTGTAGAAAGTAGGAGTCATTCAGTTTAATTAGGTAAATTGTTAGTCATCCATTATGTGCAGAGCATAGAGCTGAGCATAGGCAAAGATGCAAATTTGAGTTCTGTTCTGGTTCCTGCCCTCAGGGAGCTGCCAGTCTCAGAAGTGGAGATGACAGAAACACAATTATCATGTACTATGCTTCAAAATCTATCCAATGCTTCAAGAGATGTGTGAGCTCATTAAAGTAGGCATTTCCTTCAATAGTATGGAACACAAGCTACCCAACATCACTTGCACACCTAAAAGTACTGTATAAATGCCAGTTACTATTATTTCCTATTAGCCTGCGGTCACCAGGTCTCTGGTCTGGTGATCACTTCATTAACTGAGCCTTCTACTGTCCTCATGCTGGACTCTACCAAAGTTTATAAAGCACTACAGGAGTCTGGTAATAAATGTTTAACAACTAGGGGGAGGCAGTATGGAGACATATGAACATACACTTTTGAAATTGTTTCTATTGATTTCTTCTGCCTATTACATCATCATAGATGCCCCAGTATCCTTTCTTCTTTCCCTCCTAGATAGCCATCCAATATTTTTTAAATTTTTAAATTTAAATTTAAATTTTTTAAAAATTACTTTATTTTTAGTTTATTGAATAAAACAAGAAAGTCCATAACATAGTGTAATAAAAAAAATATGATTGCATGTGAAACTGCAAATCTACTATATATAACTTGCTATTCCTTTTAAATATATGACAATATTATGTAAGTTTCTTTTTCTTTTTTTCTCTTCCTTCCACTACCATCCCCATGGCACCATTAAATACAAATATGTGTGTATGTGTGTGTATGTATATATATGTATATATGTAAAATTATTCTATACATCTATTTATCAGTTCTTTCTCTAGATGCAGATAGAGTCTTTCCCTAATATGTCTTTTATAGTTAATTCTGGTATTCATATAAGTCAAAACTTATTTGCTCAAAGTCCTTCTTAAAACAATATTGTTGTTCCTGTATACAGTGTTCCCTTGGTTCTGTTCATTTTGCTCTTCATTATTTTGTGCAAATCCTTCTGTGTTTTTCTAAGATCATTGAGCTCATAAATCTTATACTACAATAGTATTGCATTACTATCGTACACCACAACTTGTTCAGCCATTCCCTAATTGATGGGCATCCCTGCAATTTCTAGTTCTTTGCCTCCACAAAGAGAGTTGCTATAGACATTTTAAAACATATACGTTCTTTTCCTTTTTCCCTAATTATCTTTGGAAATAGACCTATGTAATGGTAATCAATTTGTTGGATATTTAGGGCTTATGGAAGGTGTGAGCTCTGTCTGGAAGGTGTGAGCTCTGTATGGAAGGTGTGAGC
>JAQQSW010007714.1:0-13637 GCA_028646575.1 Pseudocheirus occidentalis
GGGATATTTGTGTTGCTTTGTTCAAGACCATCCCACAGTTTAATTTTCTTTTTTCCAGCTAAGCAACAACCAATTTGTATTTTAAAATATACTTGAAAATAAAATTGAATTTCTCTTAAAAAAAAAAAAAAAGAAATTGTATAGGATTCCATTCCATAAGCCTTGACTAAGATGCTATGGCACAAGCATTGTGTTAAAAACTGGGCATACAAAGACAAAAGTGAAACAATACCTTCCATCAATTAGCTAATATCCCTTTCTATGTCCCATAAGTATTTGAAACTCAGGCAGCTAGATGGCGCAGTGATAGAGCACCAGCCCTTGAGTCAGGAGGACCTTAGTTCAAATCCGGCCTCAGACATTCAACACTTACTAACATGTGACCATGGGCAAGTCACTTAACCCCAACTGCCCTGTCCTACCCCCTCCAAAAAGCAAAAACAAAAAAGTATTTGAAACTCAACAGTTCCAAACTTAACACATTATTTTCTCTCTAAACTCCTCCCCTAACCCTAACTTCCATATTTCTATCAAGGAAGCCACCATCTTTCCATTTCCTTAGATTTTAAACCTCAAAGTCATTTTTACTTGATCTTTACCAAGTACCACATCCCATGTATTGTCAAATCCTGCTGATTCAAATCCCATATCATTTTTCCAATTGCTCCCTTTCTCTCCATTTACATAGCCATGACCTTAGTTAATAAGTCATGTGAATTATTGCAATAACCTTCTAATTGGTCTCTGTGCCTTGAACTACTCCCCTCTCTAATTTCATTCTTCACACAACTGCCAAAGTGGTTTCCCAAAGCATAGGTTTTCCATATCATTAGTCTGATCAAGAGGATTCAGTGGTTCTCTAATACTTCTAGCATAAAATATGGATTCCTCTTGTCTAGAATTTAAAATGCTAATAATATACATCTTTCCCCAGTTTATAGTTCCATATTGATTTACCATTGCATTTTTTTTCTTTATTGCATTTTGGAGGGGGAAAGCATGGTAATTGGGGTTAAGTGACTTGCCCAAGGTCACACGACTAGGTTTTTGTTAAGTGGCATTTCCTACCTGGAGCCTTTCCTGATTCCTCACTTGTTAGCATTCTGAAGTTAGAGGTTCTCAATTATAGAATGGGCTGCCACCCAGAGAGAGAGAGGTTTCTTCTTCCTTCCTTCCTTCTTTCCTCCCTTCCTTCCTTCTTTCCTTCCTTCTTTCCTTCTTCCTTTCTCCTTCCTTTAAGCAGAAGCTGGATGACTATATGGTAGGCATGTTACAGGGAGGGGAGAGTTCATTTGGGATATGGATTGGAATAGATAGCTACTAAGGAACCTTCCAACTCTTTAGTTCTATGATACTGTGTAGCCTCAACCTAATACACTGTCAAAGGAAGCATAGAAGGTCAGTATGAAACTCTCATTGACTATCTTACATACATACATGCATACATATGTGCATATATATACATATATCTATATTGATATTTATATCTATATCTCTACACATATCTGAATATAGATATAGATACAGATATAGACATGGACATGGACATAGACATAGACATAGACGTAGACATAGACATAGATATGGACATACTTATCCCTTCCATATGATGTCTTTCCCCATTGTAGTTTCCATGTATTGCAAGTTGGCATAAGAAATAATATGAGAATTTTGGAGGAGTTTTGCAGAAGCTGCAGACAACATGCAACAGCCAGTGGACAACACAGAGTCTATGACAATACACTTGACCCAAATTTTACAGAAAAGTACTGTAAATACCCCATTAAAAAAAAAAGAAAAAATTCCGATTTCTTCTCTGGTATGAAGGGAAAGATTATACGTTTTCCATGAATTTTCCAAATGATAGGAGCACTGTGCCCTTAACTCCCATGATATGGAAGGCATAACTGTGTATATATGTGTATATTTATACACACATACATCTATATGTGCATTTTAATCTAATAATATCTATTTAATATTTTCCACATATTATATATAGCATAATATATAATATGTGGGAGGTATATTATATATAATGTACAATTAGGTACTATATAACAATTTATTTTCTATCTAATGTATATTCTGTCTCTTCCACGTATTCTATATAATATGATGTTATATGTTATATGTGGAAGATACACACATATAATATTTATTATATAATTTACATTGTATTATAATATGTTATAGATATAACATACAGAAGATACAGAATGAGAGTTTAATGCTGACTTCTGTGCTTCATTTGAACATGTATAAAGATCAGATTTTAAGTTGAAGTACTACAGTATCACAAAACTAAGAGTTGGAAAAGTCCTCAGCAGCCATCTAGGCCAAGCTGCCTAACGCATACACATACACAGAAGAGAGCAAGAGACAGACAAAGAGAGAGACAAAGACAGAGAAAGATTATATATCTATATAGATATGTATATATAGCTATATAGAAGTTTGTGTGTGTAAACATGTATATATGTATTATATATATGCATTTTTTTGTTTTTTATATAGTAAACACTATGTGCCATGTGCTTTGCAAATGCTTTACATAAATGATCTTATTTGACCCTCACAACAAACCTGGAAGAGAAGAACTATTATTATCACCATCTTCCAGTTGAGGAATCCAAGGCAAAGAAGAGAGGTCAAATGACAACCAATGCCACACAGCTAGTGAGTATTATCTGAAGCTAGATTTGAAAACAGGTCTTCTCAATCCCAGGCTCATATATCCACCATGAAAACTAATTACTTATATTAAAAATATACACCGACACACATAGCATATTATATACAGACATGTATACACACATTATATATGTACATATATGTGCATTTATGCAGATATGCATGTAGATATTTGTATATATGGGTATGTAAACATTTGTGTGTATGTGTGTGTGTGTATACCTATGTACATCAGGAAAGGTAACGAATTAATTTCTATAGTAAGGAAACTTCCTTCAACTCCTTGTACAGGACATAGCACTGTCTAGTATATTTCATTATACAGAGAGAATGTAGTGATTTTAATTTTCAAATGAGCATATACTGAGCAGTACTAGCACTGTAATAAGCACTGGGCATATAAAGGAATGGGTTCTTTTCTCATGGAAAAAGGAAATGCTGTCACAATTCAATAGAAATGGTTTTGAGCTTATTTATTCTATAATTCAAAACAACACAGATTTGTCAAACTGGTATTGATTGCAGGTAGCTGACTCAGTTTAACCCATGATTTTATCTCTTCAGATGCCTAAGGAGGAGACTGAAGAAGAAACAGGCTTACCATTGTGTATTCATTTTAATGAAGTTCTTAGAAAGGTTAAGAGTTGAGGAGCCATCACACTTGGGGAAAAGACAGAGAGAGCAAAGAACGTTTGAACCATGAACAAGAAGGCACAAACTTTTATCAGGTTCCGGTTAGTTTCAGGTTCAGATTAGTCTTTTTTTATTTCACATAAGGAACAGCTGTAACTTTAACACAGAGTAATCAGAGACAATAGGCAACCTGGTATAGACATTTTTGCCCAGTTTCTTTGAAACATTCAGGTTTATGGGGTGTTGGTGCAGACTGAAACAAGAACAAACTGAGCTGTTCTTTTATGGCTACTTTAATCATAAAAGATCATTTGCCCTAAGTCTACCAGACCTCACTCCACACTGAGCTTTGAGTTGGCCTCATCCACCCAAACCCAGGGATTCTCATCTTGGTCTTATTTGAGCAGTGTCTATAAGGTAAGGTAGGTTCAAGCAAGGAGCAACATGGTTTCCTTTTTCTTGGGTTAAACATGAATAAAGAGTATCATGAGACCATTTCTATTCAGAAATAGGGTATTTATAGTTCTATTCAGATAAGCATTCACTTACAGGGAATTCATAGTTGTAGTACTATGCATCTTCTAATAGAATTGGCTTCAGATTAGATACTCCTAAATCTATATTGCTAAGGAGTAATCATCTGTCTTGAGCCATTAAATCATAAGCTCCCCTTTCCACTGAATCACCCCAACCCAAAATAAAATGTAGAATGAAATGAGACTCCATAATAAAGCAAAGGACATTTATACAAAATAGAATACAAAGCAAATAGCAAATAGTTAAATAAAGGAACAAAAACTTACAACACCGTCCATTTTCCAAATCAGCATTTATATACTACTACTGCTGCTGTTGCTGCTACTACTACTACTACTACTAATTATTATTACTGTTACTATTACTATTCCTCTCCCTTCTCCTCCTATTACTACCACTACCACTACTATCACTACTACTACTGCTACTACTACTACTAATATTACCACCACCACCACCACCACCACCACTACTACTACCACTGCTACTACTACTACTACTACTACTACTACTACTACTACTACTACTACTACTACTACTACTACCATCTTTTCTTTAGAGCTGTAAGACTTGGAGAACATCTTAATAAGAATGTTATAATAAATGGAAAGCACTTTACATACTTTATTCATTTCATCCTCACAATAACCTTGTGAGGTACGTGCTATTATTTTCATGCTCATTTTTAAGATGAAGAAACTTAAGGTTGGTGATATCAAGTGACTTGTCCAGTGTCCCAGAGCAGTTAAATGTCTTAAGCAAGATCTGAACTCAGTTCTTCAAGACCCAGAATTCTCTCCATTGTACCACCTAGTTAATGAGGGCAAAAAACTTCCTGCTTAGATTCAGAGCTCTGTTTTCTTCTTTCTTCCCTCTAGTGATTTTGTTTTTTCTTTCATCTCTACCTCTCATTTTCTAACCTCTTTATGCACGTGTCCTCACCTATTTGGAACAACTATGTCCAGATGCAAGGGAACTAGGAACTATGAACAAACTAAACTGGAGCTATCCAATAATGTCAGGGGTGTTCTCTTTTACTAGAAAGCTTATATCCATATGCTGCAGGAGGAAAGGAGATCCTTTTGTATGTTTTCATGTTGTTAAGTTGCTGCAATGGAGAGGGTGCTGAACCCAGTCAGGAAGACCTGAGCTCAAATCGACTTAGTTGTCTTGTGAACCTAGATGAGTCATTTACCCTCTGTTTTCCTTACTCATCTATAAGTCAAGGATAATAATAGTATCTGCTTTTTAGATTTATTATGAAGATCCAATGAGAATCTTTGTGAAGCACATTGCAAATCTTTAAGTATGATATAAATTTGTTAGTTATCATCATCATCATCATCATCATTAATTATTCATTATTTTTAAGGACTTCTCTAATGTGCTGACAGGAGGTGAGAATCTTCCAAATCGGAAGAGAAATAATGTTAACTTAAACCTACTTGTCTGGCAGTTGCCACCAAAAGGAAAACTAATTCTTTTCTAGCAAGAATTAAGTGGCCACTATCAAACATGCAAAAGGATCTCCTTCTGCCCCAGAAGTTCCATAGGACTCCAGGAGAGGGAACCCTTACAGAGAATAGAAACTTCTCCAGTTCTTACTTCCTGTCAGAGTTAATAGCTTTATCAGATATGTTAATTATAGGTTCAATAATCTAGAACTGCTACTCTAGGACCACAAATTATAGCATTTACTTTATCTCGTCCCACCTTACCCTTACCCCCTAGCCCAGTCAGTCTGATAATGGGCAGTCTAGGAGGACTGGTCTGCCACGAAGTAACTTCAATTTTAATAGCTCTAATTCCTGCCTCAGTTTCCTCATATTGCTAGTCTCTCTTTAAGTAGATAGCACTGCCAGGGACTAAGGGTTAACCTTTATCTAGCTTGACAATGGTCTGTTTTCCTTCCTACTTTGTATCTGGAATCATGTCTAACAATTATGTTAAGTGCTGCATCCCCAAAGTCGTCATGAGATTGGAAGGAGAAGATGTTACAAAACATCAATGCTATGTTTACAATTGGCTCAATAAGAGTCAGGATGGAGAGTTCCCTGGCATGAGGAATACTTTCACATCTGTGGAACAGCAGTGAACTGATTGCTTCTACCCTGTAGCTTAGGGCTCTTGAGGGTGTTTAGATAAAAACCAAAAGGCCATTTTGGACACTGTGGTTTTGAAAAAATATTTAGGGGCTTCCTCCTTGAGCCAATAGTGTTGGAACCTTGGAAAGATCATCAGTGGGAGACTATCAGTCTTTTAGAGTGTGTATGTGGGAAGCTATAGGGGAGGTTTTTGAAGAGGAAATCATCAAGGTTAATAATCACATCTTCTCAGGGACAAATAGATGGCCTTAGGGCATAACAAAATACTTAGAATCTGTCAAAGAGTGTCCCAGTTTCCTTAAAGCCTTTGGAGGCCCTATCTAGGAAAGATAGATAAGATAGAGGACCAAATGGGGAGGGAAAAGGAAAAAAAAGTAGATGAACTGTAGGGAAGGAAGAAAGGAGAGGAGAGGGGAAGGGAAAAGAGGGAAGGAGTTGATTGTCCTTTGTTTTCAAAGAGGACCAATGACATCACCAGTGATGTCTTGACTTGTGTGTGAATTGGATTTAAGTAAGACAGTTTTGCATAAAACTTCATTCTCTTCCAGAGTCACTGAAGCCCAGTGGCAAGGCAAAAGTCAAGATGCTTAGTGAAGGCCTGAGATGCAGACCTTGGCATCTTCAATGTCTGTCCTTAGTTGTAAATGCTCCTCAGTGGTTACTTTGGCTGACTTCATGACCTTAGGAACAAGTCATTCTCATCCTCTCAGTCTATGGAGGAAGTCTTCACCTATGTGGGGTAGAAATCTCCTAATTCATTAACAGGTTACAAAGCTCAATTTGTTACCCTAGACTTGATTGAACCTGCCTGCTGAGATGGTTTTACCAGGCTGCTGTGCATCTTACAGCTTCTTGGAGTCACAGGTAAGGGGAGGAGTGAAGAAAAGAGGAGAGAAAAAGAATGAGGACTGGATGCAGAATCACAAAACTAAGAACAAGGGACAGGGTATTTATTGTTCCTATACTTAGCACTGTGTTTTTGTTTTTGTTTTTTATTAAAACGAACTTTCAGTTCAGCAATCATTTTAGTGCCTATTTAATGTGTAAACACACTGCTAAGTGCAAGGAGTACAGTTATAAAAACCAAACTATCTCTGTCCTAATGCAGCTTGCAGAAAGGGGAGGTGGTATACCTTTGGGACAATATGTTACAAACTTCCTATCTGCATATGAGGAAACTGAGACTTAGATAAATTGTTATATAGCTAGTTACAGAGCTGGCATAAACCTCCAGGGCTACTGATTGTCCATTTCTTCTTCCACTATTCTACATATGGGAAATATCTAAAATTCATGCCACAGTCAAAATTAAAGCCCAGGAGTTAATAACCAAGAAAGAACATAATAAACCCCTAAGTAATCAGAGTCTGTTGAACCACAATACTCATTAGTAGTGGGACAAAACAGCCAGAAAAGCTAATAAAATCTAGGACAGAAGGGACCAGTGGAAAGAGCACTGGATTTGGAGTAAGAAGTCTTGGGTTTGGATTCTACTTGTGAACTGTGTGACCCTAGCAACTCACTTAATGTTTCTTGATCTAAACTTCCTGGACTGCAGACTGACTTAACTGAACTAGATGATTTATAGCCTTTGAAGCGCTAATTCTATGGTTCTGAGTCTGTAGGCTAAAATATCATATGTAAAGCAAAGGAGATCATTGTTCTACTGTATCCTAGTCTGGTCAATCTACATTTAGAATTCTTTATTCAGTTCCAGATGCCACTTTTTGAAAAACATATTTGACAAGCTAGAACTTGTATAGAGGATGATGAGAATAGTGAAAGGCCTATTCACAGTAATGTCCTATGAGGATTTGTTGAAAATACCAAAGAAGATTTACCTGGAAACACAGTGACTTAAAAGATATATAACCACTACTTTCCAATATTTTAAATATTTTCATGTGGAAGAGAGATTAAGCATGTATTTTGTGACCCTATAAGACAGAACTAGGATCAATGGACAGAAGTTATTGAGAGGTATCATTCAAACTAAGTATAAGGGAACCTATCAATTAATGTCCCAAAGTGGTATATATTGCATCTAGAGGTAAAAAACATCTTTCTGAGTTCAAATCTGCCCACAGATGCTTACTAGCTGTGTGACCCTGAGCAAGTCACTTAACCTTTTTTTTTCAGTTTCCTCACCTATAAATTGAATTGGAAAAGAAAATAGCAAGCCACTCCATTGTCTTTGCCAAGAAAACCCCAAATAGGTTCATGAAAAGCCAAGCATGATTGAAATGACCAAACTAAAACAACAAAAATGTAAAAATATTATTCAATTAACTTTTTTGTAGTTAAAAATGAATGTCAGAGAATTTTTTTAAATCTAGTCAATTTAATTGCAAATAAAGATTAAATGTCTTGGACAAGGCTCAGGAGTTGTTTTATATCTTGTCAAATATGTTGTGCTGAAAAGACTAAAAGGAATTTGGGCTTCTTCACTGCTGTTTTAAATTCACGTGTTGCGTCAATGTATGTATGTATGTAGACACATATATATGTGTGTGTATGCACATACACATGCATGTGTGTACACACATATTGATATGATATGGATAGATATGCGTGTATGTGTTTTAAAATACACTAACATTTTTGGGACATACTTTATTATATGTCCCAACATACCAAACACACACCAAAAATGCATGTATGCATACATATATGCATATATCTGCACAGGTATCCATAAAATGATTTATCCATAGTTAGCCAGTTATACACATGCATGAATGTATATGAAAACATTAATGTTCCTATTCTCTTTTCCCATGGTTTTTCCTTCTATTTCTATACATTTCCACACACAACTCTCACCTAGACAAATTTGGGAGATTTACCACTGATCACTGCCCTTTGCTCATAATTTGAAGGAGGTGCTAAAGTTGTGATGAACAAAGGCAAAAGAGAGGAAGAGGTACTTTGGTTATTTAGGGTCTGATTTTCCATTTTATTCCATAGCGGTAAACCCAACATTGAAACTTAAAAAGAATTTACAAAAGATGATATAGATTCACATAATCATTAGCTATGTATGCTGGTCCTTTAGAAATTAGGCCTACAGTTTCTTTTTTAAAGTTTCTGAATCAGGATCCTTCAAAACAAGACAGAGGATGAAGTCATCCATAGCATAGGCTTCATAGCACCCAGCAGTGGAATTATAGCTGTTTTCCTTAACTTAACAAAGAGGGGGATGGTGCCACCCCTCTTGTTAGCCATGACACTTTTCCTCCTCTACTATGTTTCCATTTGCTGAGGACCTATAATGCCTTCAAGAAGAGCAAAAATCTTTCTTCTTCTTCTTCTTCTTCTTCTTCTTCTTCTTCTTCTTCTTCTCCTTCTTCTTCTTCTTCTTCTTTTACCACTACTACTACTACTGTTGCTGCTGCTGCTGCTGCTGCTACTACTACTACTACCACTACTACCACTACTACTACTACTACTACTACTTCTCTTTTTTCTCCTCCTCCTCCTCATTCTCTTCCTCCTCCTTGTTCTTCTTCTTCTTCTTCTTCTTCTTCTTCTTCTTCTTCTTCTTCTTCTTCTTCTTCTTCTTCTTCCTCCCAAGGAATTGAGAGGAGAAAAGATTAAGGGACAGGAAAATTCAATAGAATTGGAAATTGTCACCATAGCTCCTAGAAAACATAGAATAGATTAGAATTAAATCTTTGAAGCTTCTTATAATCATGATTTGGAGACAAAATAAAATAATACCAACCAAGCAATTCAACACATTTAAAGAGTCACGTTTAGGTTGTACATTAAGTTTTACAAAATTGGTCTCTTCACATCTTCCTTGTGGTGGAGATGGTACTTCCTTCCTCAAAGTACAGACCAAATTTTACTTCATTCAGTAAATATATTCCTGTAAGAGTGTAAAAATTATTATAAATGAAATAAGACCTCATATCTACCAGTAGATCTTTGTTTTTAAAGAATTGTGTAAGTGAATCCTTCCCTACAACAAAAGTAGCAAAAAAGAAACCACTCTCACTTCATTCTTTTGAGGAAGGTTCATCGTTCAGTAATGTGATAGAGTAAAGAGAGACAGGTTAAAATCATTCCTTTTATTCTTGTTAGCTATACAGACATAAAAAGATCACCTACTCGCTCTATAATAGTCATCTAGCCTTTGCCAGAAAAACTCCAAAAATGAAGAGGGGAATATTTTCTTAATTTTTAAGACAGTTAATTGGGCATTCAAATTTTGAATATCTCTAATTATTGGGTACAAGTTTTTTCCCCTCACATCAAGCCTAAATCTTCCTCTCTGAAGTTTGTACTGTCTGAGCTAAAGCAGTATATGTATAAGTATTTTCATACTGACTGTTCTTTAAATACTTGGGGAATACTCTTACCTTGCTTCTCCCTCTCTCCAAAGTCACTTCATCTCCAGTTCCTCATTAAGTCTACCTCCCTCCTTTTGGTAAAATTGTAGACCACTGATGTGAAATGTTTGGATACACATCCAGATAATTTTATGCAATCACATGGTTTTGCTCAACTTGTTTCCTTCAACATAAGGAAAGGGTCAATGGAGATCAAGATGATAATATCAAGAAACAACTCTGGCACAGAAATTTAAAAAGCGTCAATAAATCTTAAAGTAAATAAATATTCCTAGTTCTTTCAAAACTATCATCCAAAAGCTCTTCACCACTATGACCGGACTTCATTGGATACTCTTCAGCTTATCAATGTGCTTCTTAAAAGATGCTGTTTAGAAATGAACATAATTCTCTAGATGTCTTCTCATCAAAGCAGAACGTGGCTAAAATAATGTCTCTATTGTCCTAAATATGGCCTTTCTTCATTCAACATAAGATCTGATTTGATTTTTTTGCTACCATTCCATACAGTTGACTCTATACTTTCTTTTTAAAATTGATTTGTTTATTTACTTTTAGTTTAAAAGATTCAGTTCCACAATCCCTTGAGTTTCAAATTTTCTCCCCTTCCTCTCCCCCCCCCCACCATGGCAGCATGCAATCAAGTACAGGATCGGCAAATATTTTCAAATTGGACATTATTCTGGTTGTATAGAAGGGTTGTAACCAATGGTGTGAATAATTGGAAAAAAGAAAGAGAAACAAACATGAAAAACAATTATAGCATGTAAATTGCTTCCATCTCCATTTAAACCCTGTTCATCCTGTATCTTTCTCTGAATGTAGATATCTCTTTCAATCCTAAGACTTGTAGAGTTGTCTTATTGTGTGTTGCTGAGAAGAGTCCAGTTTATCAAAGCTGGTTGTCACACATACGATGTGTCTGTGATTGTGTATAAATTTTTTTTTCCTGATTCTGCTCTTCTCACTTAGAATCAGTTCATATAAGCCTCTCCAGGTGAATATGAAGACTGTCTCCTTCCCATTTCTTAAAGCACAATAGTATACCATTACATTTATATACCACAACTTGTTTAGCTATTCCCCAATTGATGGGCATCCACTTAATTTCCAGTTTTTTGCCGCCACAAAGGGAGCAGCAATAAATATTTTTGTACATATGGGTCTTCCTCCCACTTCTGTGATCTCTTTGGGATACAACCCCAGAAGTGGTATTACTGGGTCAAGGGGTATGCAATTATTTATAGCTCTTTGAGCATAGTTTCAGATTGTTCTCCAGAGTGGTTTTATCAGTTCACAGCTCCACCAACAATGCATTAGTGTTCCATTGTTCCACATTCTCTCTAGCATTTGTCATTTTCCTGTTTTTTCATCTTAGCCAATCTGACTGGTGAGATGTGTTACCTCAAAGCTGTTTTGGTTTTCATTTATTGAATCAATAGTGATTTAGATAATTTTTCATATGCTTATTGATATATTTAATGTCAACCTCTAAAAATAGATAGATAGATTATTATTATTATCATTATCATCATCATTAGAAAGCATCCTTCAAGAAATTCTCAAGGAAACTTGCCCTGATATTTTAGAACAAGAGGGCAAAATAGAAATTGAAAGGATTCACTCATCACCTCTTGAAAAAGATTCCCAAAAGAAAACTCCTAGAAATGTTATAGCCAGATTCCAGAGTCCCCAGATCCAGGAGAAAATATTACAGGCTGCCAAGCAGAAGCAATTTGAATACTGTGGAAACACAATTAGGATAACCCAGGATCTGGCAGCTTCTACATTGAGGGATTGAAGGGCCTGGAATATGATATTCAGCAGATCAAAGGAGCTAGAATTAAAACCAAGAATCACCTACCCAGCCAACCTGAGTATAATGTTCCAGGGAAAAGTATGGTCATTCAGTGAGATGGAGGACTTTCAAGCATTCTTGCTGAAAAAAACAGAACTGAAAAGAAAATTTGACATTCAAACACAAGAAGCATGAGAAGGTAAACATAGGAAAGAAATCATAAGAAATTTATCAAAGTTGAACTATTTACATGCCAACGTGGAAAAATTTTCATTATAACTTATGAAACTTTTCTCAGTATGAGAATAGGTGAAGGGAATACAAATGTATATATACATACACCTACACATGTGTCTATAAAGGAGGGTATATATACATATGAATACATATCTGAGTATGTGTTTATATGAGTTCATAGAGGGCACAGGAGCAACTGAATAGGAAGGGATGATACTTTAAAAGGTGAAATTCTGAGGTGGGAGAGGATTAGAAAGAGAGGAGACAGGGAGAAACAGAATGGGTTTAATCATCCCATATAGAAGAGGCAAGGGATAATTGTGACAATGGAGGGGAAGAGCAGGAAAGCAAAAGGGAAAGGGCCAACTTTGCTCTCTTTGAATTTGGTTTAGGGAAGGAATGACATAAATTCTAAACTGGGTATTTTGCCACACAGGACAACAGGGGGATGGGGATGAAAGGTGGTATGATGAAGGGCAGGGCAGGGTGGGAGGTAGAGCTGCTAGAAGCACACCCTTCTGTAAAGGGACAGAGACAGGGTAGAAAATAGAACAAGGCAGGGGGGACAGGATAGGAAGGAGTGACATATAATCAGTCTCTCACAATATGTCCACTGGGGAGATGTTCTGTGTAATTACACATATGCAGCTTGTATGGAATTGCTTGTCCTTCCAGTGGGGGTGGGTGATGAGGGAGGACCCAAAAGAATCTAGAATAAAGTTCTACACTAAAATGTTAAAATAGATAGATAGATAGATAGATAGATAGATAGATTATCATCATCATCATCATCATCATCATCATCATCATCATTATTAACTACATACAACTGGGAATTAAGACATACAGGCATTAAGGTAGGAAGACCCATCCTGCCCTACCAGAAAGTTAGAGGGGTGATGGAGTAGGACATAAGAGAGAGCAGATGGGGGAGGGGCTTTACAGTGAGATCACTCTTTTGGGGTTGTGGGTAGGAGAAAGAAAGAGAGAAAATTTGTAACTCAAAATCTCATGGAAATGAATGATCTAAACAAGAGAATAAATGAAATAATTTAAAAAATTGGTATGGCACTAAAAATAAAAGATTATCCATTTTGCATTTTATAATGCTCTCCAACTCTTTTTGGTCATAAATTCTTCCCTACTCCATAAATCTGACAGGTAAACTATTCCTTGCTTCCCCAGATTACTTACAGTATCAGCCTTTATACCTAGATAGTGCACCCATTAAGACTTGACTTTGGTGTACAGCATTAGATGATGGTCTATGCCCAGTTT
>JAQQSW010007716.1:0-13636 GCA_028646575.1 Pseudocheirus occidentalis
GAAGCAGCCCAATGGAAGCTGCTGCGGCTCTCAGCTGTTCCTGCTGCTACAGCCACCTCCCGCTGCCTCCTTTCCCTGGGAGCAGTTTGGCCCGACCAGCTCTTCTCCTCCCCAGTTAGCAAAATCCACTGAGCTTTCTCTTAGCCTTTTTTTCTTCTGGCCTGATAGATGTGGTAATTGTGCCTCCAGTGCAGCGGATCTGCTCTCCTATAGATGGGGCTACCCACCCGATGCCCCAGGGCCTGAGCTGGCTGGGTTTCGGCTGCGGGTCCCAGACTGCTGCGAAGAGCCCCGCCTGCTGCCCTGCCTGTAGCAACAGATATGCTTTCTGTCTTGTGGAGAGTTTTGGAGCTTGAAAATCTGTTTTAGAGTCCAATTTTATGAGTTTTTTTAGCGTGTTTGTTTGGGAGCTGTGGTGCTTTGCTGCTTCTACACCACCATCTTAGCTCCGCCCCCTTCTCTATACATTTTCTCTTGAATTTATATAGATTTGATTCTCAGTCTCTGAAGCATTTAAAAAAATTGTCTGTCAGGTTTAGTGATATATGTCCCTGTGGAAGGGACCCTGACATTTTTGGTTTTATTTATTTTTTTCACTTGGCATTTAAGACCTGATATAATCTGTACCCAATCTACATTTTCAGGTTTATTTTTATACTATGGCCCTTTAAGAACTCTACATTATAGGCCAAATGAACTGTTGGGTATTTTTAGAACCTATTACTTCATATCCTATTTCCATGCATTCACACAAGCTATTCCCTCATTACTGGGATGCACTCCCTCCAGATCTGGAGTCAAAGGACCTGGGTGCATACCCATGTTCTGATACTTATTACCTTTGTGACTTTAGGCAAGTCACCTAAACTCTCTATGTTCCTCATCTGTAAAATGAAGAGGTTAGACTAAATAACCCCTAATACCTCTTCTAGCTCTAAGTTTATATTCTCATGATCATTCATTCTTTCAGGAATCTAATCTTCAAGGCTCAACTCACATGTCACTTTTGTAGTTTTCCTTATCTTCCCTCTACACAGTGGTTAGAAATTTCTTTTTGAATTTTCTTCATATATATTTATTTATATCAATGCTTATTCTTTCATAATGTAAGTGTCTACAGAGCAGGGAGAGTTTAATTTTTGTTTTTGTATCCCCAGCACATAGCAAGATGCCTGACATTGACTAAGAAATGTGATTGTCAAACTCCAGAGTTCACAGGCAAAAGAGAAAATAGTGCAGCTCGTTAAGAAAAAAAAACACATCATATGGCAAGGAGTTCTAGTTATAATCACTCAGGACTACATGTTAGAAATGAGGAAAATGCCTATTATAACTATCTGATTAAGGGAAAAATAAATGAGATGAACCCACCCATAAAATAAAGGAAGATGACAGAATGAATTAGAAAGAAAAATCCAAAATTTTATATAAACAAGAAATATATTGAAACATGTTAAAAATTAAGAGCTCTAGTAGGATTCCTTATGATTTAGATGAATCTAAACAGGCATGTGTGGCAGTCATAAGATCTTATTAGGTAAGGATATGACTTTGGAAAGTAGGCAAACAACCTGTACTACACTTAAAAACACCATACCAAATTTAACAAATTTATAACATCAATCCAATCAAGTTACACCATACACACATTTATCTTAGAAATGCTCCAAGAAGAAGGAAAAAGGAGAATAAGACAGAGAGAAAAGGAGGAAGAGGAGGAGGAAGAAGAAAAATAGAAAAAGAATTTAAAGTGCAATTCATTTTACCAGTCACGAGCATAATCCTGAAGTAAGCATAAAGCAAAGGATGTGTATCGACCACCCATCTCCAGCATACCCTCCCCACCTTGCTGCCCTTTTTCATCCCCTAGGACCTTCATTGTGAAGGAGGAAAAGAAGACAATATGAGAAACAAAACAAGGAACTATTAAAGGCCTATTTCATCTATAAGTCTTGCCCAGTTCACCTTCAGACTCAATCCAACTCATTCAGCTCTTAAGACCAATGCTTATTTTAAAACTGTTTATTTTTCTTGCCTACTTCCCTTTCCTACCTTGCTCTAACATGTCAAAGGCTATTTGCCTTGGGGAATTTTTGAGGAGAGAGAGTAGTTTCAATCATATGTAATTTTTCCTTTGTACACTAACTTGAGAACTTGATCTCACTATAAGATGTAACTCTACTTTTATTAAACACATGTGTAACTATTTTGCTCAATTACATGCTAACAAAACTGATAATTCAGAGGAAATGAATGAAATAGACTTTTAAATAATCCAGTATCAAAAGAGGAAATAGAACAAGTCATATTTAATACATGTTGGGAGGGAGGACTCCAGGAAAAGGTGGATTTACAGGTGAATTGTATCACCATTCAGAGAACAATTACAGTTTTTAATAATAAGAAAAGAAAGCATCTTTCCAATCTCTTTCTATGACGCAAATATGGTCTGAATTCCTAAATCAGGAAAAGATAAAACAGAGGAAAAAGGAACAACTATAGACCACTATCCCTCATGCATACTGATGAAAAATGTAAATAAAATATTAGCAAGTAGGCCACATTAATGTATTAGAAAAATTATATGAAGAAAAATTATATGAATATATATGAAGAGTAACCTCTTCATATAATTTTTCTAATATGTTTATTTCAGGAGTTGAATTGGTACAAACATAACAGGCTATGTTAATAATATAAATAAAAATAATAGACTGTGTTAATAATATAAATAATAAAAAAATCCCCTTTGACCCAGGAATACCACTTCTAGGTCTGTATCCCAAAGTATTCATAGAAATGGGAAAAGGACCTACATGTACAAAAATATTTATCACAGCTCTTTTAGTAGTTGCAAAGAACTGAAAATTGAGGAGATGCTTGTCAGTTGGGGAATGGCTGAACAGGTTGTGGTACATGATTGCAATGAAATACTATTGTGCTATAAGAAATGATGACCAGGTAGACCAGAAAAACCTGGAAAGACTTTCATGAACTGATGCTAAGTGAAGTGAGCAGAACCAGGTGAACATTGTATACAGTAATAGTCACATTATATGATGACTAAGTTTGATAGATTTTTCTCTTCTTAGCAATGCAAGGATCTAAGACAACTCCAAAAGACTCAGGAAGGAAAATGCTGTCCACATTCAGAAAAAGAACTATGGAATCTGAACACAAATCAAAGCATATTATTTGGTTTCTCTCTCTTTTTTGTGTTTCTTCTTTCTCTTGGTTTTCCCCATTGGTTCTGAATCTCACATACAATATGACTAATATGAAAAAAAGATTTAATATAAATGTACATATTGAGCCTATATCAATTTATACACTGTCTTGGGGTGGGGGAAGAGAGAAATGGGGAGAAAATGTGGAACTCAAAATTTTGTGGAAGTGAATGTTGAAAACTAAAAATAAATAAATTAAATTTTAAAAAATCATGACAAGTTAATGAAAAAAATGAAAAAAAAATCACGAGATTATGTCATTAGATCAGGGATGTGGACCCTGTGGCCTTGGGACCACATAGGATCCTCTAAGTCCTCAAGTGTAGTTTTTTGAGTCCAAACTTCACAGAACAAGAAGTTTGAACTGTCAAAGGGCCGCACTTGAGGACTTAAAGGGCCCCATGTAACCTTGAGGCCATAGGCATTTTCCTCATTTCTGACATTAATACTGCATCTATTACTTCATTAGATGCTGAAAAGATTTTTGGTAAGATTCTAACCCTTATTATTTTAAAATCTCTAGATGACATAAGATTTAATGGATTTTTCTTTAATAAAGTAAATAGTATTTTTCTAAATCTAATAACAAACATTATATGTAATGGAGAAAATTTAGTGGCCTTTCCATTAAAATCAGAGGAAAAGCATGGATGACTATAATCATTACTGTTATTTGATTCAAGATTTAAAATACAAACTAAAACAGTATGACAAGACAAAGAAGTTGATGGAATATACATGGATAAAGAGAAAATTATCTTTTTGCTGATAATATGATAATACACGTAGAGAACTTGAGTCAACTAAGATTAATTGAAATAATGTAAAACTTCAACTAAGTTATAGGAGATAAGGGTAAATCCACAAAAGATCATCAAGATTCCTCTCTCTCTCTCTCTTGTGTGTGTGTGTACGTGCAGACACACAAACACACAGAAACAGAAGCACACAGACACAGACATACACAGATACACAGACATCACAAAACAGCTTGAAAAGCTAGAAAGATAAATTCCATTCAGAATAACTATAGAAGCTCTGCAGTATTTGGGAATATTTCTACTAAGATTCACCGAGGGATTATCCGAATTAACTAAAACATTCTTTGCAGAAATATAGATAAAAATAAAAAAGAAATAATTTTTATGAATAGGTGATGCCAATCTAACAAAAATGGCTATACTATCAGAATAATTCACCTATTCAGTGCTGTACCAAGTTCCCAAAAATATATTATAGACCTAGAAAAAAATAATAATGAAATTCACATGGAGGAAAAAAGGGTCAGGAATCTTAAGACTAAAAATAGAAAAAGTAGGAGAGAAGGAGATCTAACAGTACCATATCTTAAAGTCCAAAGCAGTCATCTTTTTTTTTTGTAAAGTGATACTGGTTAGAAAAGAAGAGGTCAATCAGTATAAGAGATTAGGTATACAACACACAGAAGCAAACAAGTATAATAGCATAATGTTTTATAAACCCAAAAACCTCATTAATGGGGTAAGGACTCATTTTTAACAAAAAAAGTTATTGGGAAAACCCAACAGCAGTCTGCCAGAAATTAGCTTTAGATCAACACTTCACTCCATACAGTCAGATAAGCTACAAAAGGTGCCTTGAACCAGATTTAAAAAGATCCTAGAGGATCTAGGAAGAAATTGTGTTTCAGATTTATGAATGGGCATAGGGTTTATTGCTAAATATATGATAGAGAGGACCAAACAAAAATCAACTATTTTAAACAAAATAAACAAAACAAAACATAAATAAATAAATAATTAAAAATTAATAAGATTTTGTACAACCAGTCTAGTATAGCAAAAATCAGAAAGGAAACAGTTAACTGAGAAAACTTGTAATAAGTTTCTTTGACTAAACCATTTTCAAACAGATAAATGGTCAAAGGATATGAACAACTTTTCAAAACAAGGAATCTAAATGACCTATAATCATATATAAAAAGTGCTATCATAAAAAATTAGAAAAATGCTAAAGCATTTTTTTTTGCTTTACTCCACAACTTTCAAACTAGAAAAGCAGGTAAAAGTGGAAAATGTGTTTTAGGGACCGTGGTTAAACATTTTAGTACATGGTTATTTGAACTGTGAAATGATCTAGTAACTATGGAAAACAATTTGGGACTGAGGCAAAAAAAGTTACCAGACTGTTCACAAACCCTTTAATCCAGCTATGCCATGTACTAAATTATACATAGTCCTATACCCCAGAAACATCAAAGAAGAAAAGAATTTATAGACAAAAATATTTACAGCAGCTCTTTTTGTGATCACCAAATTTTGGAAACTAGGAAGATACTGTTCTACTGGGGAATGGGGAGACATATAGCAGTATATGAATATAATGGAGTATTATTGTGCCATAAGAAATGATGATAAACCATAAATCTAAAAGAATAAAAAAGCTGAAACATAAAATATCTCCTAATAGAAAGGTGAAGGAGTTTAAAGGCAGAAACATATTTTTAGACATGATTAATAAGGAAATTTATTTTGCAAGAGATAATACAGCTATGTATTGAAGGTTTATTTTACTTTACTTGGTTTCATGGTAGAGTAGATCAAGGAACAGATCAATTAAATGTTTGCTGATTGAAAACATAGAAGTTTAAATAAAAAATACTCATGCGCCAAATAGCCTTTAATAGTCAAGCTTAAATCTAATTCAGTTATTATACAATCTGGATAGAACAGTCATAGTTGAAAGCTTTAATATGCTTCTTTAGAAATGGACATATCTGATAGAAAGATAAATCTTCTGCATTCATTAAATAGGAATATTAGGGAGTGTGCCTTTTTTCAGTAGCACACCTTTGCAAACTTGCTTGTGTGCGAGAACATAAATCTCATAAACAAATGTGCAAAGGCAGAAGTGTTAAATACACTTATGACAGATCATAAAGGAATACAATTTGTGATCTGTTACGGACATATGAACAAATACTGTACTTAAATAAGGACTAATTAATTGATTGATAGTGTTATGTTAATGTTTAAATGAGCTAAATAGTAAATCACAGAATAATAAATCATATTAATTAAAATCATAACAATAAGACTACACATCAGAATTTGTGGGATCTAGCTAAAGCAATCCCTAAGGAAATTTTCTTTCTTTTGCACATATAAAAAAGAACAATAAACTAGTTGTGCAACTAGAAAGAAAAAAACATAGAAAATTGACCAATTAATAATCTCCAGACCAACACAAAGTAGAACCCCTAAAAATTACAGAACAGAAAAACATATTTGAAAAGAAAGTTAATAAATGGGTAGTTTTTGAAAGATGTATAAAGCCTTCTTTGAAACATCTAATTTTATTTATTTGAGAGTGAAAAGATATTATTAAAATGAGAATGAAAAATTAACAACTATTTAGGAAGAAATAATGACAATTACCAGAAACTTTTATACTATGCTATATGCCCATAAAAATGTAAACCTGAATGGAATCAATAGCTATAAAGTATTAAATGACTGAACCAGCAAATTAGTAGGTAGAAAATTTGAAAAAACCTCATTTCAGAAACTGAAATTGAAGAAATAATAAATGCAATTAAAAGGGAAAAAATATTCAAACCGTGGTCAAGATTAGCGAATTCTGTCCAACACTTAAGGGACAAATTCCTCACATTCCACATTATTAAAAAATAATAATCAGGAAAGACAGTATCTTAGTAAGTTTCTTTTATGAGATCAGTATACTCCTCATTCCCAAACCAGAGAAAGATAAATCATAGAAAAAAATCCATAGATCAGATTTTGGTAAACTACAGATTGTGAGACAAAGATGACCTGCCTCTTGTTTTGGTATGAGCTATAAGCTAAAAGGAGTTTTTTTTTTTTTACATTTTAAAAGTCGTGTTTAATTTTGTTTAAAAAATGTAAAAAATCATTCTTAGCTAATCAGACTATCCAGAGACATGTAGTAGACTGAACTGGACTGGGTGTATTTCACAAGTATTTCAGTATCTAACAGAGGTGTTTGACAAAATATTTGCAAAAAAAAAAATCTAACCTCGTTTTTAGAACTCTTCAATATAACCAGGTTGAATATATATTAGGAACATATAATTTAACATTATACATATCATAAAAATAAACATTATTTCCAACAAAATAATTAAAATAACATTTTATTAGACTGAAAAAACTAGACAAAATATATCACTCGTACATGTTCAAATATAAAAAAAGTATTAGAACAGTGGCCCAAAATGTAGTATTACCAAAAAGATTTAGCATTAATTGTATTTAAGAAGTGCTGAAATATTTTCTGCAAGATAAGTGATACCTCCCTCCCTGTCCAGTTTTATTTGACACAATACTAGAAGTGCTAGTTATAGCAATAGGATAAGAAAATAATTTGAGGAAATTTGTATATGTAAAGAGGAGGCATGATTATGTCTATTTGCAGAATTATTATGGTTATTTATAAAATACAAATCAGTGAAAAAATTGAGATGATTGATGCTTTTGTAAGTAGGATACAAAATAAATACACAAAACAGCAATCCTTTTCTATTGCTAACAAAAATCAAAAGGAAGAATAATTCCATTTAAGATTACATAATGATTTAAATACCTGGGAATTAACCTAGCAAGACACTTATGGTATCTATATAAATGCAACCACAAGTCATTTTTTATAGAAGTAAAAGAAAACCTCAATAACTGTAAAGTTATTGAATATTCATGACTGGCTCATGCCAATATGATGAAAGTGATGATATTATTAAAATTAATGAATTAGTCTTATAACAATTAAATTACAGAATGGATATTTATAATAATTGGATAAAATAATTGCAGAAGTCATTTTTGAAGAATAAAAGGTTAGGTATAATATGCCATATGTTGAAAAAATAGGACATAGGGCTTGGCACTAACAGAGCTCAAACCATACTACAAAACAGTATGCTAAACTACTATACTATAGGGGCAGCAAGGTATCAAAGTAATTAGACCTCTGGACTTGGAGTCGGGAAGATCTGAGTTCAAATTCAGAAAATGTATTTAGCCCAAACAATCAATGCATTGAAAAAAAAATCTGTTGTTTCGTGTGGTGTTCCTCATCTGTGACTGGTCACCATTTCAAAGGAGCAGGGGATAGTGTGTTAAGTCTGGGCCTGATTTGATCTAGTTAGTGCAGGTTGAATATTGCAATGAAATGAGATACTTGTAGATTATTGAACAATTAACAAATGAATTTTACTTTGCCCTACCATGGAAAGAACATTAACAATGCTGTAGTAGCACTTGTTTTGTTTTCCGTTTTTTTTACCATTGACAATATTTTCACATAGCTGTTAATATGCTTGCAATTTCTTATTTTTTTGAGAATTGTTTGTTCCTATCATTTGATAGCTTTTCTAATGGGAAATGGCCTTTAGTCTTATACATTATAGTTAGTTTTCTATATAGCTTCAAACCAGACCTTATCTGGGAATTTAGATACAATGATGTTTTCCCCCAGTTAAATTCTTTCCTTATCATCTTAGATGCATTGATTTTGTTTGTACATTTTTCAATTTTTAAATAATAAAAGTATTTTCCTCTTATAATTGTATTCCTTGCTTGGTTAAGAATTCACCTCTACAGGGATGTAAGTAATATGATGAGTTTCTATTCTAATCTTTGTTTTAAATACAGTGCCTAACACAGTCTCTTCCTTTCTACTCACATTTCCCTCCAGAAGAAAAAAAAGAGCCTACAAAGTAAAATAAAATAATTTTACAATAAAATTATTTACAATAAAATAATTCCTACTTGAAGGTAAGTAATCACCTTTAAAATTTGGGAATATAACCAAAATAAATTTCAAATAAATTTACTCAAAGATAAATCTTTGGGTTTAAATATTATTTAAAAAACTTATTTTTTCCAATCAAGAATTTAAATATGTCTCACTCATTCCATTGATTAGACTTGTACATATTTTCTTCCATTTTTTCATTTATGTATCAATCATTTATGAAGTACCTACAACATCTAAAGCATTATGTTAGACAGCTGGACAAATAAAAAGACAATCAAGAAATGGTTCATTCTTTCATAGAATCTACCACTTAGTCATAGACTTTATAATCACTGCAATTTTCAAATCTGTTCATTGTCTGGGATTATACATTGCTTCCTTATTATGTACATTTTAAGTATCCTATTTTAAAGTTAATTTGTCTTACTGACCTGACATCAAAATTCTTGTCCCTGCCTCCAACCTTAACCATTTCTGTTTATTATCATGATAATATTGAACTTGGACATTATTTGTTATACCAATGTCAACTTTCTGTTTGAAACCAGCAATGGTGAGGAACTCATCTTGTCCAATGATGAAGTCAATGTCTCAAATAACTATTACTCACTTTCATTTCTTTGAAGATTTGAGGATAAGATTGTATTTCTTTTCCATGCCAATAAACTTGGCCATAGGCCATTCTTAAAAAAGAGAAAAAAAGTAATATACCAAGTTTTGCTTGGCACACGGTTTGAACTAGGCCAGGCTTGGGGATTTTGGTTGGACTATTTTACAAGATTTGAGCCTCAGTTTCCTCATCATTAAAATGACAGTTTATAGTAGATAATGTTCAAAGTTCCTTTTCCAGATCTAAATTCAGGTTTTAATTCTCTCAACCTATGAAATGGCAATATTTGTGTTTATACTGCATTCATTTTGGAACTTTTTTACAGGGTACCAATAAATGAAACTTCCTCCAAGTTACAATGTGAACCTCTATTGGATTTTTATTGTTCTTTTTTAGAGGTTGGAAATCATTTCCACTTGGTAGTGCTGAAGTGTTTAATGCCTTTCAGAGACAAACACTGAGCAGTTGCATCAATTGGAGCAATTTAGTGACAGCTCTTTTATGGTAGATCTCTTCTGGTGGAGTTAAGAGAGAGGAGCCTGGCTGCTAGGAGTCAGTTCTAGGGCTATGTAGAAAGATGAATATTTGTAAATATCTGTGTACAGAAACATTTTTGTTAAATCTGTCACAGATGCAATAAGGCCAACTGCTCTCGATACCAACCTTCACATGAGAGGATGCCATTAGGCAACTAGTTCATGGAGTGAATGACATGAAGAAGTACTTCATATATAGGAAGAAGTCATAAATAATTCCAAATGCAGTTAAGCTGGAGTGTTGGTAGAGTAGACAAATGATGTTGAAGTTAAGTTTTTATATCAGATGCATGGCTTGATCTATGGATAATTCAATTGTCTTTTATAAGCCAACTTAGATGGCACTTAACAGAGGAACCTCTAGGTTAGCAATCATGGGGTTCTACTTATCTCCAGAGCATTTATGATCACAGGAGTATGAGGCAACCTTAGGAAAAAAATCTTTATCTCAACTTACCTTCTCTAGGGTAAGTTTTATGGGACACCCAGAGCAATTTAAGTAGCATTAATTATTTGACCACTATGCTCAAGGTATTATGCCAAGTGATGGGGGGAAAATAAAACAAAATGGTCCATATTTTCAAGGAGTATACATTCTATAAGGGGAGGAAGGGATACGGGGATTTCAAATTTTAGGCAACTCCCTGTGAGGAAAGTCTCCCTATCAATGAAATTGGACATTTTCAATGCAACTTGTATGACCTTAGAAAGTTGTCAAGAACTATGAGAAGTAACTTGCCCAGGGTCACACATCAAGTATGTGTCAGAGGCAAGACATAAATCCCAGTCATCCTCGTTCTGAGGTTAGCTCTTTATTCACTCACTGTATCTTGGTTGTCTCTAATAGAACATACAAAAAATATCCCTGGTTATTTTTGGAAGGAGAAAAATATGAATAGTTTGAGGGATCATGGGAAGTTTCATCTGGACATGAGAGGGGACACATGAGCTGAAACTTGAGGGAAGCCAGGCACTCAAATGCTGAGTTCAGAGAATAGCATGAAGGCCAGTTTGATAGCCTGATGAACACTGTAGTAAATGCACTTTAACGTGAGAAGGCTGGTTAATTAGAAAACTTAAGTTCTTTGGATGAAGGGTAAGGTTTGATGAGGTTAGATTCCCTTCTTAAAATGAATTCCCTATCACTACTGCAGTTTTATATAGTGTATATTTCTGATAATGATTGGTGAGGCAAAAACCTGAATGAAAAACCAGGATCCGTAAGAAACACTTAGGGAGTTTTGCTGTAGGTTAAATTTAACATTTTGTTGTTCAGTCATTTCTGAACCTTTGTGACTCCATTTGGGGTTTTCTTCTCAAAGATACTAGATTTGTTTGCCATTTCCTTCCCTAGCTCATTTATATATGAGGAAACTGAGGCAAACAGGGTTATGTGACATGCGCAGGATCACACAGTTAGTAAGTGTGTAGGGCCAGATTTGAATGCAGGAAGACGAATCATCCTAACTCCAGACATGATACTCCAAGCCACCTACCTACCCATCTCCTGCCACATAACATATGCTCAATAATTGCTTTCTAACTTATCTTGCCTATGAAACAGTTAGATAAATATTTATAAAACAAACTTTCTGGAATTTGGTGAGATTTTGCTATGAAGTAACTGAGTCAAACTGTGAACCTGTCTAGTGTCTGGAGTTATATATGTGAAGGGATTATGCCTCCCAGGTTTTGGGAAAGGGGGTGATTTTTTTTGCATGTTTGTTCTTGCTATACCTTTCAAGTAAATATCCCTTTGCAAAAGCTCATCTGACTATTAAGTTGAAACTGAAGTGAAATGTAGAAGACTAAATGGGGGAACAATGTTAATGGGGCCTTGAGCCAATGGGAGAGAGTCTTTCATCCTCAAACTCTTTTAAGGGTCCTGGAGAACCCTGGGTGGAGGGATAAATGTACCATAACCGGCTTTCAGGCAGGGTAGGTCAGGGTAGTCACTTATGTTGGTATGAAATTATATACATAGTATATTTTAAATGTGTCTTATGGTCTCATTAATACTCTGATGAACCTGTGATCTATTCACTGTGGTGACAGTTCTCACTCATTCCCCGTTTCTCAACCTGTGCCACTCTTTTCCAAGAAAAGTGTAGGGTCGCTCAGAGAGAGCCACGTACAATATCCTAAAGTCAGTTCAGTCTACTTTCCCTAACTCTTGCATAAATCTGGACTCTATTCAATTCTGAAAATTGCAAAGGTAGTAAATAAAATTCAAACATGAATGCGTTAAGTGGAACAAAAGCAAACTAAATGCCAGTGTAGGTCCAATGCTGTATTTGCATGTTAAGATATGTAGATAAATTGACAGATAGATAGATACATAGAGTATGTGAATGTATTATATAAATATTCTACATGCATATATAAAATGTGGAGATGTGTAATGGCAAGCAAAGTAGGATTTTTTGTTATTTTTCTGGATTGAATTTTAGCCAGTCTAGTGCCTTTGATTAAGTCTTGCCAAGAAGTCTTGAGTGAATCAAGAGTCTGAATGGACTCACCATCTCCTCATCAGCTCCAGCTGGCCCTCTGAAGAAGCTCTACCGTCACAAGTTCTCAGGAAATTCTTACTTTGCTGGCTAGGGTTTTTTCCTTATATATAGTATTGCTCCTCCCTATTTAGCCCCTTTCTGCCATGTCAGCAACAGAGGTTCCCTGTTCAGTGCCTTCCTATTTCATCAGCAAGAGGGGTTCATACCTTCTGTTTCTTTAATAGAGGCTTAATTTGAAAGTAGGTGCTAAGTACCTCTTAGCTTAGCAATACAAAGGGATCTTCAAATTTCATTACTATTACAGCATTTTGGCATATTTGTGTGTGTGGTGTGTGTGTGTGTGTGTGTGTGTGTGTGTAGAAGAAAAAAAACACTGTGGAACTTTTAGTGGAGGCTAAAATTTCAACTGCAGCAGCAGTTTTAAGATCTCTTTGGAGGGAGATGCATTGAGAGAGAGGTAGAGAGTGCACAGCTGCCACAGCAGCATAAGCAGTTGCAGATAGAGAACCCTTCCAGGGAAGTGACTCTAAACTTCCTGGCTGCTGGAATATCTTCTCCCTAGCTCAATATTCAGCTTATTATAAGAACACCGCAGAGAGTGATTAAACTATGCCTACTTAGAGAAATTGCTGAAGCAAAGTGACATTTACTTTACTCTATGTTTCTACCTTCTGTTCTATGGCTACATGTAAAAGGCAGCATGGTTCATTGCTAAGTGGTTTTTTTTTTGGATATTTTAAAATTTGCTTGCTGGCTATTTGTATTTTTAATGATGGTTTTCTAGATAAAGCTAAGGTAATTTGACTTATGCTCCAGTTTTTTGGTATAGAGAGTGTGATAAAGGGAAGAAACCTGTGGATAATTGATCATCCAAATTTAACCGGCCAAGAAATCACCTTTTTGATCTGGCAGTCAAGACAACTGCCTGGGAATGCAGAGCTTAACGAATTTTACTAATTATATATATATATATATATA
>JAQQSW010007717.1:0-13636 GCA_028646575.1 Pseudocheirus occidentalis
CCATATAAAAGAGGCAAGGGATAACTGTTACAACTTTACTTTCATTTACTCTCATTAAATTTGGCTTAGGGAAGGAATGACATAAACTCTAAACTGAGTATCTTGCCACACAGGAGAGTAGGGGGGGATGGGGATTAGAGGGGGGATGATGGAGGGAAGGGCAGGGGTAGGGGAAGCACAGAAGTGTGTGTGCAGGTGTGCGGAAGCACACACCTCAGTAAAGGGACAGGGACAGGGTAAAGAACAAAACAAGGTGGGGGGTGCAGGATAGGAAGGAGGGACATACAATCAGCCTCTCATGATATGCCCACCACGGAGATGTCCCGTGTAATTACACATGTACAGCCTGTATTGAATTGCTGCTCCTTCCAGTGGGAGTGGGTGACAAGGGAGGAATTGCAAGAATCTAGAATTTAAAGCTATACAATCAAATGCAACTGGGAAAGAAGACATACAGGGACAGGGGTAAGGAGACCATCCCTGCTCTACTAGAAAGTTAGAGAGGCTTTGGAGGAGGACATAAAAGAGTACAGACTGTGGGAGGGGCTTTACGGTGGGATCCCTGTTTTGGCCTTGGGGGTAGGGGTAAGAAGGGGAGAAAATTTGTAACTCAAAAATTGTGGGAATGAATGATGTAATCAAGAAAATCAATTAAAATAAAAAAACATATATCATGAACCTAATTCAAGCGAAAAAGTCAGCATCACAGCCCTACCTATTCAAGTTACCAGAGAGGGAAGCATCAACATCTGGATTTTTCAAAACCGGGGGCTTCAGTGGCTTCCCAGAGTCTTGTCTGGCCAAAGCACACAACTTTTCTTAAAGTGAGCCCCAAAGCAAAACCTCACATCAGGGCATATATGTAGCCTTTTCTTGGGTCAGAAAATGTCACAGCCCTCTTGACCCACTGCCTAATTACAAAGTAACAAGGTGTGGGCATTCATGAACAATAAGCCTCCGGCTACAGGCTCCATGTGACCACATTCAGCCTGTTAGGGGACAGAGTATACGTTCAAATCAAGGAACATTCTCAGAGCCACGTAAGCCACTTAAGCAAAGGGTCTAGGGGCAGGGAAGATCTTCAGATTCCCGTAACATGAGTCCAGATGTTTGGAAAGGCATTATAGTATTTCCAGAATAAGATTAGAGTTGATATAAAATGCTAACTTTAGTAACAAAAAGCCATTGTTTACACACCATTTCCCCACATTTAACTATCTATTTTACTAAAAGTAAAAGATAAGGCAGGAGTACCTAAGATTTGAATGATTTAAGGGCCTAGCTAAAGGAGGCTAACTCTCAATGTACTTTTCAGTACTTTCAAGTCATATTCACATAGATCCTTGGTCACATCATAGGATAAATATCACCTCCCACATGAAAACTGAGCCTCTCAGTCTATGAAAATCACTATGTCCTGCTCTACTGATCAGGTACTTTATATATGGAAATAGAGGATAGAGGGCATCTGTGTCTACTTAATCTAAGTGTTTTATACTTGTTCAACATTCTTTTTTTGTGATAGTTACGTAACCCTGGGATCATAACATCATACATGTAAAATTTAAGAGAAACTCAGAGGTAATAGAATCGAACTTCCTTGATTGAGAGATGAGGAAATGGAATCTGGAGAGTTTAACATATCTGCCGTCACACAGAGAGTAACTATCTGAGGCCAGGATTTGAGCCTAGGCTCTTGCTTGAAAAATCTCAAGTGAAAGAGACCTATAATCCTTTAAAGCATTTTATTCCATTAAGGGGCAGTTAAAATGCTTGGGAAGTTTTCCTTACCCTCCCTTTCCCATTTTTTGCTTCTTTTATCTGTTGTTTTTTTTTTAACATTGAGTCAGTTAATCAATGATCATTTAAAAAAATTTTTCCTATGCCTCAGAACAAACAATAGAAAGAAAGAGCAAAATATGGCCTTTTTCTTAAAAGAGCACAAATTCTGATGGGGATGGAAAGAGTGAGGAGAAGAAGTAATCAACTATGTGTCTACAATCTATATACATATATCTATGTTCAAATTGTAATTCCATAAGACAAGCACTAACAGTGAAATTGAAGGACTGGGAGAGGTCCAATAGGACCTAAGATTTTAACTGACTCAAAGTGAGGAGGAAAATATTTTAGGTATAGGGGAAAGTCAATCAAAAGGCATAGACAGAAGATGAGACACAAGGTGAAAGGAAAAGCAAATATGCCAATGGAGTTGGGTCAGCAGAAAATAAAGGGAAGCACAGTATTAAAAGATTGGGGGAAATGAAAGTGGTCAAGTTGGGAGGGAATTTAAAGTCTAAGCAGAGAGTCTGAAGTTCATCAGTTGGGGTGGGGGAAAATGATGTTGTCATACTCCTCCTTTGGATGATCAATTTTGTATCTGACTGAAAAAAGAATTGAAGTAAGGAAAGATGTGCTAGAAGATCAACCAGAAAGCTATTGTAGTACAGGCATGAGATAATAAGAGCCTATTTCACTATGGCAGCTATGAGTGTGGTAAAAAGACTTACACAAGAGATATTTTGAAAATAGAAATGACAAAATTTGTTAAAATATTGGATATATTGGGTGAATTTGAATGAAGAGTTGAAAGGAAAGTTATGTGTCTTAGTAACTGGTGAGATGCTGACTCTGAAGAGTAATAGAAAAGTTCTGTAGGGAGGAGGATTTAGCAGGAAAGATGATCATTTCTCTTTGAGACATATTGATATTGAGATGTCTACAAGACATCCAACCTGAAATTTCCAAGAAGCAGTTGGCAAAGTGATTCTGGAGCTTAGAGGGCATACTAACCCTAGATATCGTGATCTTTAAATCATCTGCATGGAGATGATAATAAACCAATGGATACTGACAAGATCGTCAAGCAAAATAGTGTAGCCTAGGAAGAAGGGGGAGAGAAATGGTAGATGAACAGTAAGAAATATTACAGAGAGGTCAAGAAGGATGATGAATGAAAGAAAGTCATTAGATTTGTCAACTGAGATCATTATTATGTTTGGAGAAAGCAATTTAAGTTGAAAAATGGGGTTAAGATCCAGACTATAGAAAAGAGAAGTAGAGACATTTAGTTTGGAGAGTATTATTATAGAATCTAGCTAATAAAGATTAAAGAGTTATAGCTTTCAAAGATCTTTGGGGAAGCACAGGCTAATCAAGAATGAAAAAGGCACATTTTCCTCCTTAGCCAGTGGGAAAGGAGTTTTTGCCTTTGGAGAAATTGAAGATAAGTAAGAAAAAGGGAATATCCAGTAGATAAGAGGGAAAGTAAAGAAATAAAGAGTTCATGTTAATGGGTTTGCCTGGCAAAAGGAAGGTCATTTCACACCTGAGAGATGAAGGACAAGATAGTAGAGGAAGACATTTGTGGAGTGTGAGATGAGGAGTAAGAGATAAAGGGATTCTCTCAGTAAATACTTTTAGTTAAGTATGTGGCAAGGTCCTCAAGTAAGAAGTTGGAAGGAGGAGAAACCATGGGAGAATTCAGGAAGGAGAAAAAGATTTATGGTAGCTATTGTGGTGAGTAGGACTATGAATCTATTAGAAAGCCATAAAGGTATGAAATGACTGTCACATATTGAGGGCCAAATTTAGTTTATGTAATAATTTACATATGTGTATAACATGTGTGTTTGCACATATGTATATAAAATATTATAACATGCATAGCATATGTTTGCATATGTGTGTGTTGGAATGATAAAAGATGATGATCAAATAAAGGAATTTCATAGTTCATAAAGACAGAAGTAAAATCCTTCCTTGTAGCAAGATCAAGGTTATAACCATCTCTGTGTGGGGGCTAGTTGCTATGAAAGGAGAAGGTCATGAGATTTTATTATATTGAGCAAGTGCGAAGTTAGAGTACTTATAGGAGTTCTCGTATGTATGTATATTGAAGTCCCTTAGTATGAAAACGGAGTAGATGTGGAGAAAAAGACTGAAAGGAAGATACTGAATGCATTAAAGAAGAATGAAAAATAGTTTGTGAGGTCACTAGGTGACAATTACCAGAATCTTGATTTAGTGAGAAATTAGTATTGAGTGAACCTTAAAAGGAGAAGAAATTACTGAGTGATAGTGGTAGAAGCATAACTTGAAGTGACAATGGGGAACAAGGAGACTCTGGACTCCCATACCACAAGTGAGGGGAGAGTTTTCCTTGGGTATGAGTAAATGTGAAAACAGTACTGGAAAGGGTAGCCAGTGAAGTAGCATCATTAGCAGGGTGTCAGATCTCAGTGAAAACCAAAAGGCAGAAGGGTAAAAGTATGAGTTTTAAGATCAAAGTAAGATTAACAATTATACAAAGATCATTCTTGAGATCACAGTAGAATTCTGAGCCTAAATTTTTCTTATCAGAACTTCTACCCTATATCCTTAGTTCTGCTTTGTTAGACAAAGCAGAATAAGACTCATAATGATAGCTCTTCAGACACATGAAAAGAATAATAATTTCCTAATCTCCACCCTATGTTGTCACAGTGATTTTTTTTTCCTTTTTAGCCTAAACATCTCCAACTTGCTAGTATGATCTGTTTCTCATATTACATGAATTCTTGTCCCATCACCATCCTGATCTCTCTCCTCTGGACAATATTCAATCTGCCAATTTCCTTCCTAAAACTGAACGTTCAGTATTGAATATAATATTTTAAATGTGGTGTGGTCAAGTCAAGGGACAGCAATTGCTGAGCTGAATTGTGAGGTCTATTAATCTAGACAAGTCTGCAGGAACCAAATCCCCCACTCATTAATCCTTTAATACTTCTTTTGATTCTTTCTTAAATATTTCAACCAACAGGCCCACAGTGAAGGGGAAAAAATGGAAAAAAAGAAGTTCATATGAAAAAAGACCTAAATATTTTAATTAAGCGAGCAGTGAGGTATGGAAGTCAAAAAAGCCTATGAAACTTTAGCCCATGTTGCACTAGGAAGTTCAATCCTGCATATAAGAGACTTTGTGGTTCTATTATTCTCTGCCCTGGTCAGTTCATTCTACAGATGTTTTGTTTACTTTGGGATATCATACTTTAGGAAAAACTCTGCCAATGTGGGGAATTTCTAGAAGAAAGTGATTATAGTGTTAAGGGGTCTGAAAATCAAGACAAATCTGATTTAATTAAAGGAATTGAGCATTTTTTTCCCTGAAGATGAAAAGACTTAGATGAGTCAGAATAGCCATCTTTAGATATTTTAAAGGTATACATTTACTAATATCAGCCTCAAAGAAGCAAAATAAGTAGCAAGGGGTATAGATTTTATGAGGGCTTATCTTGGTTCTTTATCAGTAATAATTTCAGACATTGAATGGGATCTCTTATCAAGTAATGATTCTATTTCCATAGGTCTTCAAAGAGAAGACTGGATTCACTAGCATTAGGTATGTCACACAAGAGGTTCATGTTTAGGTACAGACTGCATTTAACTACCTTTAAGGGACTTTTTAATCCTGGATTTTTCTATTATTGTAAATATTATGCTTGCTTAGCCTTGAAAAGGTTTTTAAAAAGATCAAAATCAATACTTCAGAGTAGAGAAATGAATAGTTTAGGATTTACAGGGCAAATAAATCAAAGTAACTATAATTAATATGAAAAAGAACTTAAGTGGTTCATACCTGAAGCATTTTATATCGTTTGTTTTTCTGCATCTTTTATGCTTAAGTATGTAAACATATTGGGGAATTTTGTCATTTCCCAGTGAGACACTCTCATTTTCTCTTTTTTTGCAAATCTTAAAATGCCATATAAGTTCATAATATCATGAGATTATCATTCAAGAGAAATTCAGACTTCAGGAACTATCTAGTCTAAATGCTTTATTTTAACAGGCATTTAGTAATAATATACTTTCTCTGACACAGAAATAGCATTAAATAAAAAGGACTTATACATAATAACAAAAAGAAAACATTTCTAAGAGCCAATTTTACTCATTATACTCCCTTCAAAAGGGACCCTTTGCAGGACTGCTGGACTGATATTTCAAATTAACTTTGTATTGGCATTGTCTGGAGAGTGACAAAGCTGAGATCTCTTGATCAGTCACTTAGGGCCCTTTTGGACCTCCAGCTCTAGTTATATTCAGCTATATACAACATTATTCATTCTCCATCCTCCTCTTCTTTTGAACTATCTCCCTGTGGTCAATGGATAATGCAATAAAAAAACATTAACATATCACAAAAGATAGAAATGCAATAGTAAAGCATGTCAGTCAATGACCTACACTGAAGGAAGGAAATAAAAAGAAATAAAACATTCAGAGATTTAAGGTCTTGTCTCAGGTTCAGCTAGGTAGTAGCAAAGTATTCCCCATTAGCATATGATTCTCCTGCATCTTGGCAATACCATGAATGGTGAGAGGTGGGAGCAAGGATGGACTAGCAAAGATGTAGGTCATTTTGTTTTTTACAAATTGTAATTGAAAAGTCCGTAGGGATAGAGATCATAAATGTTGTGGCATACCAGGACATTAAATCTTGTGTTACACTCAGATCCTAAATGTGGTAATTTCTTCCTGCTTGTCATTGCTCACACTCCAAATTCCTCCTTCAGTGTGAGGCCAATTTCTTGAGTCAAAGACTGTGTGGGTGGGATTGGGGGTAGAACCTGAGAATTTGGGACCAGATTGAGAAAAGAGAGCCAAGGGTCAAATATTTTCTTTTCTTCTTATCTTTTTACATATGAGGAATCTAAAGCCACAGAAGTTTAAGTTATTTTTCTTAGATCACACAGATAATAAAGAAGTTTAAGATTAGGTTATTAGGATCTTCTTCAGATCAAAAATCTAGAAATAGAAGGAACCATAGACATTACAGAGGCCAACTTCACTTTAGAAATGAAACTGCTTTAAAGAGAAGGTTTAAATTATTAGCCCAACATGATAAAGGTAGAAAATGGTGGAGCCAATATTCGAATGCTAATCTCCAAAATAAAGACTGAGACTTCTTTACTTTGTACAATGATTCCTTCTTTATTTTCCTTCACTGTCCTTTCTTCTTCTTTCTCTTCTTTACTATTGCTTCTTGGTTGATTGTGATGATCGTATTATCTTTTCATTCTTCTGCCTATTAGACTAGAAAGGTCAAGGCAAGTAGAGTAATGTCACAATCAAGGAAATATTGAGACATTAATTATCAGTATCATTTGAGAAGAACTCATTCAGATGCTTTTAACATTCGACCTATACCCAAGGTTCTCAGTCTGTGAGCTGAGGTCTCTCTCTCATAGAACCAACGAGCTATTTCAATAAATGCATTTTTTGGTAGTATGATTCTAGAATCTACAATCTGTATAAATATGGCAGTATAATAAGCAAATATGTTGTCTATAGAATGGAAAAAAAGTTCCGTCTCACATAAGTACGTTATTTTTTCAATTGTACATAAATGCTGTTGTGATTAATGTGCATTTATTTTAAAACAGCATTGAATTCACAGAATCTTTTCTGTTAGATATTTTCTCTATCAATAAATAACTTCACAAAAATTTTTGATGTTAGAAATGGGTCTCATCCTCAAGTTTGAAAATATCAAGACAATATTCAAATGGGTATGGTTCATATGATCTTTGATAATCTGGAAGGAGGGAAAGAAATTCAAAGATCATGTTCCAAATATCCCATTATGATATAATTTTTAAAATCCTATATCTTCACAATTATTATTCTGTGCCTTAAGGCTCAGTGTCAGCATATATCCATGCGATTTCTACCAAGGAGCAAATTTTTCATTGCAGTTCATTAAAAAGGACAAATTATAACTCAGTCATAAAGCTCTGCATTTCTTTTTTGAAACACGATGTTTGACTGGATCTCAGAAATTGAACTTATATTGAATTCTGGAAGTGTAGAAAATTCAGTCATAATTTATAAAAGATTGATGCTTGGTTAATTTAGAATTATCAAGGGTCAGATCATAGGGAAATGAGATGAAAAGTTCAAGAATGCCATAGATGAGTCAATTAGAATCAGGGTCAAATCAATTACAGTCTCCTTTTAAAAATATTATTTAATTTTTGACATTATTTTCTTTATAAATGTTGAGTTCCAAATTCTCTTCCTCCCCCTCTGATGAATAAAAACCCTGATAAAGAGTTTTCAAATAAATAGTAATCAATTTATTAACTAGGCTAGCTAGTAATAAATAAATTGATGGTCAGTGGTTTCTCTCCGTAACTAACAGTAAGAAGGGAGAAGCTGAAATGCCTTAAACCCCTTCTGAAAGGGAACGCCCCTTATAAGTGAAAATTAACCCTGATTGGTGACCATTTAAGGAGGAGGTAGGCTAAAAGTCTTGAGCTCCTTCAGCTGAAAATGTGACTTGATCTTGGGACTGAGCAGCCTCAAGGCTTCCAGGGAGGGGAAGCCATTTCCATCTGGACCACCCTGGCTAGTTTTCTTCTCTGTGAGCTGGGTTTCCCTAAACTCTAACGAAAGTTATCAAGAACAGGACACTCTTTCTCCAGGCAAAGGCTCACACAGATCAGATTCTGTTTATACTCTAAACAGAAATTAGGTCTCCCAGTAGGGGGTCTCACCTTGGGGGTTAGAAGCAAATCTCAAGCATCATGCCCTTCAGAGATTGACTGATCTTTTCTGAAGTTGTGTTTTAACAGAAATAAAAGGGAAAGGGTTGATCATAAATTAATGATAGTTATTAATATAATAGTATATTAATTTTTTCACTTCCTACTCCATTAAACCACCAACTGAGAAAGCTAACAAGATGATATCAATTATACATGTAAAACCATGAAAAACATATTTCCATATAAGTCATATAACAAAACAAAACAAAAATAAATAAAGTGAGAATATTATATATAATTTTGCACTCATTTTATCAGTTTTTCTCTCTGGAGGTGGATAGCATTTTTTCATCTTGAGACCTTTAGAGATAATTTGGATCACTGTATTGATCAGAAAAGTCAAATCTTTAACAGAATATCACCATAGCAGTTATTGCTAATGTGCACAATGATGTTCTGGTTCTTTTTATTTCACTTTGCAGCAGTTTACATAGGGCTTGCAACATTTTTCTGAAATCATACCCTTTGTAATTTCTTGCAACATAATAGTATTCCAGTCATACACTAGAATTTGTTCAGTCATTTCACAATTGATGAGCATTATTACATCAGTTTCCAATTCTCTGCCACCATGGAAAGAGCTTCTATAAATAAGTTTGTGCATATAGGTCCTTTTTCTTTTTCTTTGATCTCTTTAGTGTAGAAACCAAGTAGAAGCACCATAGAGTCAAAGGATATGTTCTTTGGGAATAGCTCTAAATTATTCTTCAGAATGGTTAGACTAGTTCATTACTCCATTAGTGAACCTATTTTCCCTCATCCCCTCCAACATTTGTCATTTCTGGTAGAGTTGAAATATTTCAAATTTGTTTTAATTTGAATTTCTCCATCCAACAGTGATTTAGAGCCTTTTTTTTTTTTCATAAGACTATAAGTAACTGATTTCTTCTTGTGGAAACTGCCTGTTCATGTCCTTTGACAATTTATCAATTGGGCGATGGTTCTTATTTTTCTAAATTTGACTGCACTCCTTATATATTTGAGAATTGCAGCTTTAATCAGTGAAACTTGCTGTGAAAATTATTAATATTGCATAATTGTTTTTGTTATATTTTAGCAAAATGTGGTTAGTCTGATTATGACTTTTAATGAAATCTATTTTTACTTTTGTTTTCTGAGATCATGATTGCTACCACTGAAGAGGTACCCAAAGAGGGTTAGGGCTTCCTGAGACCCCAAAATACCAACATGCCAGGTCCTGTGGAAAGAATTCCACTCAAATCTTCTCAGCCAAAGAAAAAGTAAAATTTATTGGAAGTTCAAGTTCACCATATGGGGTGTTAGAGCATTCTGTGGCACTCTCACACAGAGTAAGTCTGTGCTAAGCTATCCTATGGTATTCTCACACCACATGGAGGGAAGATGGGACTCTATATACAGAGGAATCTAGGGGTGGTCTAGAGGAGGAGATTGGGGAGGGTCTTCAGGAGGAGTCAGATGAGGTCAGACTCCAGTAGGGAGTGATTAAGGGTGGGAAGTTGCTGGAGGCTACCTGGAGACCATAGACAATGGTGGGCCAGGCCAGTTCAAGGGTGGGAAAAGGAACATTAAGTGTAAGAAACTATTGGAACAAAGGAGGGCTAAAGATGGGCAGAGCCACAACTAAAGGCCCATGACCTCAGGCAAAGACCCTCCTTGGGAGGATTTACTTTCCCAGAGCCTGTACCTCAAAGATTCAAGGAGCTCATGAGGGGTCCCAGAGCCTACACCTCATCACCACTGTCAATTTTACTTAAGCTAAAGAATAATAGACCATCCTCTAGCATTTTATTTTAACTCTGTGTGCATCTCTTAAAAACAAAATGCTGTTGGAATCTGGCTTGTAATCCATTCTGCAATCTGCTTCCCTTTTGGTGGTTTAGCTCATGAAATTCACATTGACAGTTATGATTACAGTTTATTTCTTTTATTCTTGTTTCTTTTGGTTCATCCTTCTCTCTGTCTGTCTGTCTGTCCATCTCTGCCCCTCTCTCTCTTGTTCCTCCTCAAAAGTCTGTTTTGCCTCTAATCACTTTCTTCCTTTATCTTCCCTTCCTTTTATTACTCCATCATGTCTCTTTTATTCTGAGTCCTCTTTCACAACATGACTATTGGAAAATATGTTTAATATGGTTGTACATGTATATCCTTTGTCAGATTGCTTGCCATCTTGGAGAGAGTGAGAGGGGAGGGAGGTAGGAAAAATTTGGAATTCAAAATCTTATAAAATGAATGGTGACAATTATCTTTACATGTAATTAGAAAAAAACCCAAAAGCTATTAAGTGGGGATGGGGGATGTCTCACCCTTTCTTCTTCTACTACTCTATCACTATAAATTTTAATACCCAATTAGCTTTGTGTACTTATACACATGTATACATGCATGTATGTATATGTGTATATATCTATATAGATATTTATATATCTATATCTATCTACCTATCTCTATATCTATCTATCTACTGTCTATCTATCTATCTATTTTTCAGTTTCCATCTATGAATCACTTCTGAGAAGAGTGAGATTAAAGCATTACTCAGCATACCTCCACCCCCATTTTCCACTCCATTATAAAGTTTTTCCTCTCACATCTCTTTTATGCAATAAGAATCTCCCCATTCTACTTCTCCCTTCCCCTTTCTCCCATTGTATACTTCTTTCTCACCCTGCTCTTTTTGGAAATCATACCAATGTAATTGACGTACACTCATGACCTCTGTCTATATAAACTATTCCGAGCTGTCCTTATGATGATAAATTTCTTAAGAGGTACATGTATCATTTTTCCCGTATGTGAATTTAAAGAGTTAAACTTGAGTTCCTTATGATTACTCTTTCATGTTAACCTTCTTTTAAGTTTTATGTTTGAGTGTAAATTTTTCTATTAAAGACCATTTTTTTTTCCTGGACAGGTTATACTCAGTTTTGTTGGGTAGATTATTCTTGGCTGTAAATGTAGCTCCTTTGCCTTTTGGAATATAATATTTCGCACTGATCATTCCTTGTAATAGCAATGAAATTTGAAGTTTCTTCTGTATTGCTAAACTGAGAGATACTTAGCACCTGGTTCAAATTAAGCCTCTGTTAAAGAAAGAGAAGGTATGAACTCCTGTTTCTGACATAACAGGAAGGGGATGAAAAGGGAGGGGCAACACTGTATATAAAGAAAAGTCCCAGAGAAGGAGAGTCAGAACTTGTTGGGATAAGCTTCATGGTAGAAGCAGCTGCTGCCAAGGAGGCTGAGGAGGAAAGGCCCAGGTTGGGGAGAATGATTTTGATTTTGGGAACCTGGGTGAAGTGATTTTGATTCTGGGAACCAACTGGAACTTCTGCTGGGGAGATACCAGATTCTCCCGGGAGCTGCCGGACTCTTCCAAGGACCAGCTGGAGCTGCTGCAGACTGAGGAAGCATGACTGTGATGCTGGTACTTTAAATGAACTTGTTTGTGACTTTGTTAGACTGGGAACATAGATTGTGGAGGATTTAAGGTGGACTGAGTAATGTGAGATTCAGTGTGGAACAGGGACTACATGGAGAGCAGGACAAAGAGGTAGGAGCTATCTGCCTTTGAACCCAGGTGACACTTTGGTGAATCCAGGTAGGATCTGGAACCATAGAAGGGGATCCAGAGAATCTGAGAACCTACCTTGGGTCAAGATGAAGAGATCTCTCTCTCTCTGGATACTGAGTAGTGACTGATTGAAGTTGTAACTTATTTATTTGACCTTGAAATTGTAACATATTTGTGACTGAGGCATGCCTGGCCTGTGTATTTTACACTGCTCCTTAAGACAGTGCTGAGTAGTGACTGATATTGTAACTTAGTGTGCCCCATGAGCAGAGAATTTTGACTTTTGTATTTTGTGACCCTTAAGGAGGCACCCTTCCTGTTCCACTCTTTCAGCAAGCTCCTCCCACTGTGGTGTCCATGTGATTACACCAGGCCTATTAAGAGCAGGGAAGGTCTTCATATACCCTTGGACCTATTAAGGGCAACACAGTGTATACTATTTCCAACAGAGACTATACAATCAAAGGCACTTGAATAGCTGAAACAAGCAGCAAAGTACTCATTTGCTTGCTATTACAGATGGTAATGATATTTTCCATCATGAGTCTTTTAGAATTGTCTAAGACAATATTGAGGTTTTGGGTTTAACAAACTGCAGATTATTAAAGCCATTGACTGTTATATTTTGTGTACCTTAACTGTTACACTGACCCACACTCTATTCCTTAATCAATACCAAATAGTTTTAACAATTTCCACTTTATAATATAGTTTTAGAAATGGTACTACTAGGTCACTTTCCCTTGGATTTTTTTTCATTAATTGCTTTGATATTCTTAAATTTTTGTTCTTGCAGATGAATTTTGCTTTTATTTTTTCTAGCTCTATAAAATAATTTTTTATTAGTCTGGTATGGCACTGAATAAGTAAATTTATTTAAGAATAATTGCAATTTTCAGGGTGGTTAGGTGTGAGTAGAGAGCCAGCCCTGAAGTCAGGAGGCCCTGAGTTCAAATCTGGCCCCAGACACTTGACACATTTACTAGCCAGGTGACATTGGGCAAGTCACTTAACCCCAATTGCCCTCCAAAAAGCAAAAAAAAAAATGTAATTTTCATTATATTACATCAATCTAACCATGAGCATTTAATATTTTTCCAAATATTCAGATCTGACTTATTTCTGTGACAAGTAACTGTAATTGTATTCAGTAGGTCCTGGGTTTTTCTTGGCAGGTAGACTCCCAAAAGTTTTATATTGTCTAGTTAATTTTTTGGGGTTTTTTTTTTTTTTTTGCTTTTTGAAGGAGGGAGGGCAGGGAAATTGGAGTTAAGTTACTGGCCCAAGGCCACATGGCTAGCAAGTGTTAAGTGCCTGAGCCTGAATTTGAACTCAAGTCCTCCTGACTTTAGAGCATATATATATATGCCCTGATGTGAGGCTTTGCTTTGGGGCTCACTTTGAGAAGAGTTGTGTGATTACATCAGATGAGACTCTGGGAAGCCGTTGAGCCCCCGGGCTTTGAAAAACCCAGATGTTGGTGCTTCCC
>JAQQSW010007718.1:0-13635 GCA_028646575.1 Pseudocheirus occidentalis
AGGTTTGTTGACTGTCTTTTCATGATTTTCTTGCATCATTCTCATTTCTCTTCCCAATTTTTCTTCCACTTCTTCTCTTATTTGTTTTTCAAAGTCCTTTTTCAGATTATCTGTAGCTACTAGGCATTCTTCAAGTGTCTTGGAAGCATTTGGGTAGGAGTTCTGACTGTGTTGTCTTCCTCCCGTTCCATGCTTTGATCCTTTTTGTTCACAAAAAAGGATTCTAGAGTTTTATTGCTGTTCTTATTTTGCTTCCTTTTCCTCATGTTGGCCAGTCAATTAATTGGTTGGTTTTTTTTTTTTAGCTTTGTGAAAACTCTACTTCCGGGGGGAAAAGCTCTGTTCCAAATCGCTGGGGTTTTCCTAGCTGCCAGAGCTATTGGGGGGCGTTGCCGGCCCCTCCCAGCTTTGGCTTGTTGAAAGTGCTCCCCAGGACCACCACCCTAGACCATGATCCAGATCCAGGCCGCTCATTACAAGAGCACTTGTCCCTGATCAATTGACTTAGTCCCCCTGTGTGATCTGCAGGCCGGGGGCTCTGAAGCAGTTCCTGCCCTTCCCCCATTGCTTCCTTGCCCTGGGGGTAGATTGGCCTAACTGCTTTTCCTCCCCCAAATTTAGCTTGAAAGCTTCATTCGCTTTCACTGACCTCTAATCCTGGCTTAGTAGATGTGAATATCCCTTCAGCTGCTTTAGATCTTCTCTGAAGTAGACTCATGCTGTGGCTTGGGAGGCTTGGCTCCTCCCAGCCGCTCTGGAGCCTGGCCCCATGGCAGCTTCAGGCTGGGATGGTCTCGGCTGGCCTGCAGGTCTGTGCAGTGAGCCCCTCCTGCCAAGCTGCCTTTCTGTAATCCCTGTTTTTCACATCTTGGTAGAAGTGGAGTTGCTGGAGGCTGAAGATCTTCTCTCTTGTAGACTGGCACGGCTTGGCTCAGCTCCTCCTGACTGCCCTGGGGCCTGGCCTTGGTTTGATTTCAGGCTGCCGTGATGGTCCCCTGCTGCTGAGCTGCCCTCTGCTAGAGATGTGCCCTCTGTATTTTTGTGAGTTTGAGAGTCCCAGAACTTGTTCAGAGTCACATTTTATGGGTGTTTAGGGTGGCTGTGTGGGAACTGCGGGAGCCTGCTGCTTCTATGCCGCCATCTTGGCTCCATCCCCGGAACTCCCCAACTGTAATCCTTTAAGGGTGACACAAAGCTGTTCTGCTTACCACCTTTTGAGGAGGGAGCTAGGGTAAAAATTATTCTCACTTTACAGATGAGGAAACTGGTTCTCAGAGAGGGGGACTCATGATAAGTGGCGGAGCTAGGACTCCAGCCTGGGTTGGTTCCTCATTTGTAAGATGGATATAATTGTTTTGGAGGCAACTGGGGATTAAGTGATTTGCACAGGGTCACACAGCCAGTAAGTGTCAAGTGTCTGGGTCAAATTTGAACTCGGGTCCTCCCAACTACATTGTACCACCTAGCTGCCCCAAGATATAAATAATAATGGTACAGGACAGCATGTGGGGGGAAGGAATAAACATTTCTTAAACAAGTGCCAGGTACTGTGCTAAGCACTTTACAAATATCTCAATTGATTTTCACAACTCTGCAAGGTATGTGCTATTGAAACCAAGGCAGACAAAAGTTAAGTGGCTTTCCCAGGTCACACAGAAAACATTTGAATGTATGTCAACCTCCAGGTCTGCCTCTGTGCACCACACTGCCCAGCCCCATGTAGAGTGCTGGACTTGCAGTCAGGAAGACCTGGGCTGGGACCCAACCTCAGACTCTTCCGAGCTGTGTGACCAAGGACAAGTCACTTCTCCTCTCTGGTCCTCAGCTTTCTCATCCAAAAATTGAGAATGAGAATACCTCTAGGACTTATGCTTCAGAGTTGTGAGGCTCAAATTGGATAACATAAAAAGTACTTTGCAATCCTTTGTTAATCTCATTCATGTCTAGGATTTCAGCTCTCACTTTTTTTCTGAATAATTTCTAAATCTTTTATTCTAGTCCTGACTTCTTTTCAGACCTGCAGCTCTTTGTACCCTGCTCAGTTTACCTATGGGACATCTCTCTCTCTGGCTTTTGACCCCCCTGCATTTCAAACTCAACATGTCCCAAGCTATGCTGTTTCTCCTTTGGAATTCACTTGTTTCTGTCCATGGTACCACCATTCACCCTTTGACTTTTCCTTCTCATTCGTCTATTACACTGCATGTCATATGTAGGCTTTCAATACCAAAGCATCTCTTAAATTCTTATTTACCCTATTTGGACCTTTGTTTCACCTGCCTTGGCTATTGAAATAGTCTCCTAGTAGGTCTTTCTCTTCTACCCCTGACCTTTCCAACCCAATCCTTTTTTTTGCTTTTTTTGGAGGGGGAGGGCAGGGCAGTTGGGGTTAAGTGACTTGCCCAAGGTCATGGCTAGTAAGTGTTAAGTGCCTGAGGCCGGATTTGAACTCAGGTCCTCCTGACTCCAGGGCCAGTGCTGTATTCACTGTGCCATCTGGCCACCCCATCCAATACAATCCTTTATACCACTCCCATTGTAACCTTTTTAATACATCAGTCTTGGGTCATGTCACTTCTCTACTCCAAAAATCTTTTTCCTATTGTTTTCTGAAAGAAAGTTGAGACTTCTTTGCTTGGCATTCATGGCCCTTAATCATATGGCAACCCCCAGACCTTTCCAGTCTCATCTCAACATACCCTCTTATTCCATGTTCTCTGGGCTCTCCAGCCAAAATGGAACCCCTGCCTCCAAGCATGCTCTGTGTTCTCATATGTCTGGGCCTTTGTGTGGGCTCTTCCCTTTTCTGTCTTCTCTTGTTGACTACCCATCCTCTAAAGTCACATGCCACCTCCTATTCCAGAAAGTCCTTCCTGATGATTCCCCCTCAGGGCTCGATTAGCACTTTGTTTACATGTCTCTGATACCCTGTGTATTATAGATGTAGTATGCAGAAGGAAGATGGGAAGCAGTTGGACACAACACTCCAGATTAAGTGATTCTCTAGTTGAGGAAATTCTAGAAAGTAAAGGGCAGGTAACATAGACAACAAGATGTTACATTATTAAAGTATCAAAAAAATGTTTCATGTTTTATTATCCCTTTATGAAGAATGAAGTATTCTTAGCAGAAAACTTGGTGGAATTGAGAGGACAGTTTGTCATTGGCTGCCCCAAAATCTGCCTTATCCTTGGTACTCCTTGAAAAGCAAACTTGCTGAAAAAAGGAAAGGAAAGCAAACTTGCCAAACCAAAAGAGAGTTGACCCAGGAAAGCACTGAAGAGTGTGACCCCTGACAACAGAGAAGAAAGGAGGCTACTGAGAAAGAATCTGGCTCTTGAAAGGAAGTCAGTCTTTGTCTTTCTCCTTGGTGGTGGAGGAGGATTCTCTGTCTTCTCCACCATCCCATCAGCTTTATAACATAACTACTTGCTCAGTAGGAGACAGTGCATCCAGCAGGTCTGAAAAGAGTTGAGACAGCTTGGAGAAGTGTGACTCCTGGCAGCAAAGAAGAGAGCCAGTTATGGATACAGGACAAAATTAACTCTTGCATAGGGCATTGAGCTGAGAAGAATAACAGATCCAGGAGGCCCAGTTGAGCAACCTGTCCTGAAGGGAGATGAAGCTCCCAGTAGAGAGCAACATGAAAAAAAAGGCCATCTGGGCCATGCCCTTTTGAAGCATGAGATGCTGTGGCCACATGTATTTATTCCCTTTGTACATTCCTCTATTTGAGCTCATTTTGTCCTCTGGGTATTTATTGAAGGTGAACTCACTGTTTGGAACTTGTAATATGTAATTTTAGTTAGCTGGACCCCTAGAGTACTTCTACACATCAGAGGGTCCCAACTCCTAGAATATTTCCTGCGTCCTGACCAGAACATTCAGCACTCACAGAAGCAACCCAACAAGCAAAATAAGTGCCAAGTTGGGGAGGTAATCCAGAAGGTGGGCTACATGTTAATCTCTAGTCCATACCAACTGGGGAAGCATTTAGTATATAAATGCCTACCATGTACTGGGCATTGTGCTTGGCATTGGACCTACAGCAACACAATGAAAAAAAGTCCCTTCCCTCCAGGAGCCTACATTCATCATACTGGTCCTTTCCCTTGCTGCTATCCTATGCACTCTTTGATAGTTGATGCTACCTTATCTAAGACTTCATAAAAACACGAACATAGGACTCTGCACACAGTAGGTATTTAATTAGGTTTATTGAAATTGCTGATGTAGATGTTATCTCTTGTTGGTAGGTGGCAGTAAGAAGCTGTGCTGATCTAGGCACTCATGGACCTAATGTTAGCATTGAAAAGGATTTGGGATTCTTAGAGATCTTTGAGTCCAGACCCTTATTTTGAATAATAATAAAGAACCTGAGATCCCGGAATCTCATCTTCCTTAGTTCAAACTTGACCTCAGACACTAGTTGTGTGACCCTGGGCAAGTCACTTAACCCTGTTTGCCTTAGTTTCCTCCTCTGGAGAAGGAGCGGGAGAAGGAAATGGCAAACCACTCTAGTGTCTTTGCCAAGAAAACCCCAGATGGGGCCGTGAAGAGTCAGATGTGTCTGAAATGACTGAACCGCAGCAGGAAGGACTCAGTCTCTGGCTTCCAAGACTGGGCGCTGGCCCATTGCACCCCTCCATTGCTCTTGTAAGGGATCTCTGTTCTGGTGATCTACTCCTGCGACTTTATTCTATTCCATCCTCCCTACTGCCCACAACTGGCCTCTCTCCACCTCCAGGGAAGACTCTGAAAGAAAGCAGTCAGTGTTTTATTCCAAGCTTCAATCAAGAGGCAGAGAAGGTCTTAAAATCAATTGCATGTGTCTGGGGTTGGGGCCAGGGCCAGGGCCAGGTATATGTGCATCTTGTTCCAGGAGTTATCTCAGGTGACCATGGAGTACAGTGGAGATCTGGGTTCAAATCCCACCTCATTTGAGCAAGTCGCCTGACCCTTATAGGCCCCAGTTTCCTCATCAGTAAAGTGGTGGTGGATTAGATGGTCTCTGAGGTCCCTTCTGGTTCTTAGAGCTATGATCTTATGACTGGAGTGAAGGAGCAGAAACCATAACTCCCACAAGGCCTCCCCAGATCTAAGACCACTGGGGTTGCTATGTTTGGCAAGACCACTGAGGGAGACTGGGGATTACCTAGTTAGAACATGGTAATTTTTATCTGATAGAGGCTGGGGGTTCCAGGAACCATCTGTACCTACAGAATTTAGGCAAGATCCAGTCCCTTCCTTACTTGAGTTTACAGAGAAGTAAGACACTAGCTGTAAGATACAATATTAATGCCAAATAGATGTAGAAAGGTGAAAAGCTGTGCTATATGAGGTATGGGGGAGTGGGGAGGGAAGGCTAGAAGGTCTTTATCAAGGTGGGCAGTTAATCAGGGAAAGTTTCCTGGGGGAAATGCCATTTGAGTTCAACAAGGAAGCAGGGGGTGGGACACAGACTATAGGATCATGGATTAAGAGTAGATTTAATTCTCCCTCCCCCATTTTGAATTGAGCAAACTCAGGCTTATTGGAATGAAGTGTCTTTCCCTAGGCTACCTTGCAGGAAGTAGTCTGAGGGGGAGTGAGTCTACAAACGTATGTCTTCTGACTACAAATCCTGTATTTTTTACCACTGAACTGTACCGTCTCCATCCAAGATCCATATGGCAAAACCCAAACATCATTCACAGGTCTTGTGGGTCATGAATGGAGGGATAAAAATGGAACTTCTAGGTTGTTAGATATTGACTTAATCTAAGTAAGGAACACCATTGAATATGACAGTCACTAAAGACAGTCTTGACTTGTCATTTACCTGCTGTAGTTACATCTGGATGGGCAGGAGGCAGAGATGGGGAGATGCTCATTCTGGAAGGTTGTGTCTGAATCCTTGGGCCAGGCCTCCCCCACCCTCACCCTCCCAGGAGGCTGGCTGCCCCCACACCCGAGGCTCACCTAATAGCTAATTGCTTGCACCTGGCTAGTCCATGGCAGGCAGGGCAAAGGGTTCTTTAGTTGAAGAATCCCTGGGCTGGGAGCCAGGACACCTGGGTTCTGATGTGGTTTATATAACTTTGCTCTTGGGCAAGATTTGTTTCTCCTTAAGCCTCAGTTTCCCCCCCTGTAAAAATGAATGGGGTAGACTAGATGGCTCCTGAGGACTTTGGAGTTTGCCCAAATGTACATTTGGAGGATTTGCTTCTTTTTTGTCCATAATTCCTGGTTACATCTTGATCATTTATTTTCCTTATTCTTTGTGTTGTCAACTGTTTTCTTTTTCTAATCATTCTTCTCCCCCCACCCCCTTTTTGGAGGGCAGTTGGGGTTAAATGACTTGCCTGAGGTCACACAGCTAGTAAGTGTTAAGTGTCTGAGGCTGGATTTGAACTCAGGTCCTCCTGACTCCAGGGCCAGTGCTCTATTCACTGGCCACCTAAATTGCCCCTCTAATCACTTTTCTGATAGAAGTGTGAAGTATTATTCTTATTCATTTCATTCTTCTCATCTTTCTCAGTGGAGTTCAGATAGAAACACTATCCTGTAATTGTCCTTTTACATTTAAAAGCAGGTGGTTAAAAATGCCTTTTTTTGGGGGGGGATAACTGACTAAAAATATCAGAATGTAGGCTCACTGAAACCCTCTCAGGAATGGTTCCAGTAGCAGGCAGGATGATAGGAATGATCCTGTTCCCACATCATTTCTAAAACTTCCCTTGTTCGGTCTCTTTGTTTCGAAAGCTTTTTGTTGTACATGTGAACCTTGGAGATAATAGATATTTGATATATGCAGGTTCTCAAAGTCAGTATTTCTAAATTTTTATGTTTATGTTATGCAGTTTTGAGCAACAATCAATCAGCAAATTTTTATTGAGTTCTTGCAGTCAAGTCCGGTGTTAAGCCCTGGAAATGCAACGAAGGGCAAAAGCAAAGTTTCTGCCCTCAAGATGCTTAAATTCTGATAGGAAGATTACATATAAATTAACAAAAAATACAGTCAGTGGAAGGTAATTTTAGAGGGGTGATGTCTGCAGCACCTGAGGGAAGGAGGGAAGGCTTCCTGCAGAAGGTGTTATTTGAGCTGAGTCTTGAAGAAAACCAGCAATTCTGTGAAGCAAGGGAGGGAAACCATTCCAGGTATGAGAGATGGCTAATGCAAAAGCAGAGAGAATGGTAGACGTGGGAAATGTTTTCCCTTCCAAAGGAAAGCAAATAGACCAATGTAGCTGGATCCCAAAGTGGGTAACTTGTCACGGGCTTTAAATGCCAAAAAAAGGATTTTATTTTTTTGATCCTGGAAGCGATGTGGGAGAGAGAGAATAGGGCTAGATGTAAACATCTGAGAATCATCCAGAAAGAGGTGGGAGATGAACCCATGGCAGTTAATGAGATCACCAAACTGAGATCCTTGGAGGACAACATTGGTGCATCATTTAGTCCTGACCATGACTCCATGGACTGTATTGTGCATGCCATTTTTTTTTTTTTTTTTAGCAAAGATACTGGTATGGTTTGCCATTTCCTTCTCCAGTAGATTAAGGCAAACAGAGATCCCAGGGTCATACAGCTAGTAAGTATCTGAGGTCAGATTTGAACTCAGATCTTCCTGACTCCAGGTCCAGTACTCTATCCACTGAACCCCCTAGCTGTCTTCTGGAGAACAATAACGCGTGTGAAATGAAAATCCTCTCAAGGAAATTTTGAAGGATTGACTAGAGGTCAAGAAAGATGAGTTCTTAGATGTGGCAATTCAGAGATCATTGATAACTGAAGAGAGCTGTTGCAGTTGAATGATGAGTTCGTTGGAAGCCAGATTGCAGACGGATAAGGAGAAGACGCTCATCAATTGTACATGGCTTTTAAAATATGTTTGGCTGAGAAGGGAGTAGAAGTAGTACCTGGTGGGGATAGGAGGGTAAAATGAGAGTTTGGTTTGTTTTTTTTTTAAGGATGTGGGAGTTGTGAGCATACTTGTAGGCAACAGGGAAGGAGCTAGTTGTAGATAAGAAGAGATGGAAGACTGAAGAGTAACAGAGATGATGATAGAGTAAGGTGCTAGAGAAGGCAGGAAGGGACGGGACCAAGGATCCATGCCGAGGGGTTGTTGGCCTTATTAGTCTGGGATTATTTGCTGATTATAATAAACAACAGTTTATGTGTTGAATTCTCAAAGATATTTTGAAGCCTGCACAGGGATTTATTCCTGTTCATTTATGAAAGATAGCAAATTTCTGATAGCTAATTCAAGCCTGCTTTTGTCTTGCTAGCTATTTGATAGGACCTCAGTTTTTGCAGGACAGCTAGGTGGTGCAGTGGATAGAGCACGGGGCCAGCAGTCAGGAAGATTCATCTTGGTGAGTTCCAGTCTGGCCTCAGACACTTACTAGAATGTGACCCTGGGAAAATCACCTGTTTGTCTCAGTTTCCTCATCTGTAAAATGACCTGAAGGAGAAAATAGAAAACCAGTCCAGTATCTTTGCCAAGAAAATCCCAAATGGGGTCATGAAAGTCAGACATAACTATACAACGAAAGATTTTTGCATATTGTAGGGATCAGCTGCACGATTCCTGTTTCCATGCAGAATTGACATTGAATTATAAGGATAACCTGTGTGTCATTTCTAGTGTCAGTGACCTGGTCCTGAATTGCCATTATAAACTCCTCTGTCTCTGTGAATAAATGCATGGTTCAACTATTTCTTTGACATTTTTTTGGTCGACATATTGTTGGTTGAGTTCATATGTATACTGCCCATGGAAGGTCTTTTGATTTCATTCTGGGATCTTAGATGGTTCACAGCTTCCATCTAGAGGTCAACCAATTTTGCTTTTTTTTTTTTTAAACAGATCCAATGGCAGGTATGTTATTAGCCTTTAACATTGTTTAGTGAAGGGATGTCTGCTTATTCTCAAAATATTTCTGTAGATAGACTCTAAGAGTGTCTAACAATTCTCCGTTTTTGGTGAGGAAGTGTTAATCTTTCTACAGCTACCCAGAGGTAAGAGTCCTGTGTTTAATTAATATTGTATTAGGTTTTGTTAGGATACTTTCCAGATCTGTTATGGTCCATTTTACAGTTCTGAAAGTGTACAATAAGAGTGGTGTTACATAGGCGTTAATTGCTTTAAGCATCCTCTTCCCATTCAGCTTCAATTTCAGAATGCCATCCCACTGCTTTCACATGGACATTCTAAAATTCAGTGTCTATAATAACAATATTTACATTCTTATTATTGTTATATTTTTGTAGTTCAACATAGTTCAAATCAAATCAACTGGGTGGTTCAGCAGAAAGAGTGCTAGGCTTGGAAGACCTGAATTCAAATCCCACCTTAGACACTTATTGGTTCACACACATACACATATACACACGTATGTATGTATATATTAGTTGTATATATTATATAGTTAGTCATGTCCAACTCTTTGTGACCCCCAGTTGGGGTTTTCTTGGCAAAGATACTAGAAGGGTTCGCCATTCCCTTCTCTGGCTCATTTTACATTAGATTCTTATTAGATACATGAGCAAATCACTTGACCTCTGCCTGCCTTAGTTTCTTCATCTAGAAAATGGGAATATTAATAGCCCCTACCTCCTAGGGTTATTTTAAGGATAAAATGATGTCATGTATGTACAATGCTTTGCAAACCTTAAAGTGTTATATAAATGTTAGCTATTATTAACATCTAGCAGTCTATTCAATTTGAGGTTATTTTGGGGAGGACAGAGCTCCTTCAAATTCACTCTAAATAAAACTCTTCTTGAGTTTTGTCTTTGTGCAGAAGAATATGAAAAGCTAAAAGAAATCCAAAGTTTATGCAAGGTCAGAGGAAGGAAAGATCATTTCTGACTGTCAGGGGGCATGGATTACAATAATCTCTAAATGCCAGTAATGGGCTGGCTGGGGGAGTTTATGGTGTCAGCAGCAATTTCTTCAAGTCTGATTTCTGTCCTTAGGGTTTACAGGCTGTTGGAGGTGCTGATTTGAGACATTTGCATCATAGATGTCTTATTAATGAAATGTGCCCCCCAGGATCTGAAGAGAATTGGAATCGTGTCAGTAATGAACACATTCCAGTTTTAGGTATTGAATATAAAATAGGTGGCACGGTGGATAGAGTGTTGTGTCTGGAATCAGGAAGATTCACCTTTGTGAGTTCAAATCTAACCTCAGACACTTACTAGCTGTATGACCCTGAGAAAATCACTTAAGCCTGTTTGTCTCAGTTTCCTCATCTGTAAAATAAGCTGAAAAAGGAAGTGGCGAACCACTTTAGTATCTCTATCAAGAAAATCCCAAAAGAGGTCAGAAAGAATCAGACATGGCTGAACATGGCTGAACAAAAACAAAGTATTTGAAATATTTAATGTGAGATTTTTAAAGTCATTAAATAGAGGGGACAGCCTGTCTGGGGAGGGTCAGTGTCTTTCACTATTCTGTGAGGAGGGTATCTACACTGGCTCCTTTATCCCCTCTGGTGCTAATATAGAAACAGTGAAGAACCAAGTCACAGAAAGGAGATACAGAGAGGGAAAATAACAGTGATCATTGACTGGACTGTCTAGCAGAGGCCAGACAACTATTTATGGAGGCTGCTGTGAATTGCTGGAAATGCTATGGGAGAGATTTTTTTTTTTTATCACATTGACCAGTTGACCTAAAAATCCCTTTAGTGACTCTTGCAACTCTTAGCTTCTGTGATTTTGTTAAATAATACATGGTTTCTTTATTGGCTAGGTGGCACAGGGCTTGGAGTCAGGAAGAGTTGAGTTCAGATCTTGATTTCTGACACTTAGACACTTACTAGTTGTGTCTGTTCCTGTATACACATAAAGGGAACAGTTATTTCCCTGTATCTAGAGATGGCTTCAGCCAGAGTGGAGCCTGAATCTGTAAAAAGGAATTCCGGGAAGCTGAGGTCCCTCATACATTAATCCTTTGTTGTTGCTGGGTTGTTTGTGTTTTTTTTTTTAATTGTTGTTGTTTTATGATTTCCTTGGGATCTTATTCCCATTTTGGGAAAAGAAGCAAAAACAGGAGCTCAGTGACTTACCCAAGGTCACCTAGTGAGTTAACTGTGAAAAGAGAAACAGATCTTTTCTCCTTTCATTTCCTTCCTTTATCTATAAAACTGACCTAAGTATTTTCTTCAGGTTTCATACCTGTTTTCTAAGCTCATGGTTAAGTATGCCTACATTGAAATGAAGTGGTTCCTCCCCCCCCAAGCAATCTTAGTATTCTGTAACAGGCTAAGTCATAACTATGTACATTAGTTATTGAGTTTATCTGAGTTTTGATATTGTTGTGGTCATCTCATAAATCATTCCAGCATTGCATACTTTGTTCTGCCTCGGTTTCATACAAGTCTTCCAAGTTTCTCCAAATTCTTCATATTCATCTTTTCTTACAATGTGCTAGTACTCCATGACATTCATATACCGCAATTTGTCTAGCTATTTCTTTTTTTGGAAGGGGGAAGGCAGGGCAGTTGGGGTTAAATGACTTGACCAAGGGCCACATGGCTAGTAAGTGTTAAATGTCTGAGGCAAGATTTGAACTCAGATCCTCCTGACTCCTGGGTCAGTGCTCTATTCACTGTGCCACCTAGCCGCCCCCATTTTTTTTTTAAAAAAGATCTTATTTTCAGTTCCAGATTTTCTCCTCCTGCCACTCTCTCCTCACCCATTGAGAAGACAAGCAATATGAAACCCATTATATATGTGAAGTCATGCAAAGCATATTTCTATAATTAGTCACGTTTCAAAAAAAGCAAGAAAAATAAAGTGAAAGAAAATATGTTTCAGTCTGCACTCAGAGTTTATCAGTTCTCTTTTTGGAGGTAGATAGCATTTTTCATCATAAGTCCTTTGCATTTGTCATTATTGATCAGAGTGGCTAAGTCTTTCAAAGTTGATCATCATTATAATATTGCTGTTACTGTGCACAGTGTTCTCCTGGTTCTGCTCACTTCACTTTGCATCAGTTCATATAAGTCCAGGTTTTTTTTTTTCAAACTCTCCTGCTTGTCATTTCTTATAGCACAATGGTATTCCATTATAATCATTTGTTCACCTATTCCCCAATGATGAGCATCTCCTCAGTTTTGAATCCTTTGCCATCACAAAAAGAGCTGTTGTAAACACTTTTGTACATGTGGGTCCTTTCCCCCATTTTTATGATCTCTTAGGGATACAGATCCAGTGGTGATAGTGCTGGATCAAAGGATATGCACAGTTTTATAGCCTTTTGGGCATAGTTCCAAATTGTTCTCCAGACTGGTTGGATCAGTTCACAGTTCCACCACTAGCACATTAGTCTCCCTATTTTTCTACATCTTCTCCAGCATTTGTCATTTTCTTATTTCTTTCATGTTAGCTAATGTGACAGATGATTTTCATTTCCCTAATTAGTTATTTAGACTTAGAGCATTTTTTCATGTGCCTGTCGATAGATTTGATTTCTTCTTCTGAAAACTACTTGCTCATGTGCTTTGACCATTTGTCTATTGAGGAATGTTGGCTCTTATTTTTGTAAATTAGCCTTTGTTTCCTAGATATTTGAGAAACGAGACTTTTATGCAAGAAATTTGTTATAACATTTCCCCCAGTTTTATGTTTTCCTTCTAATTTTGGCTGCATTGATTTTATTTGTGCAAAACCTTTAAAATTTATTATAATAAAAATGATCTATTTTACGTCCTATGACCCTCTTTATCTCTTGTTTAGTCATAAACTTTTCACTTATCCATAGATCTGACAGGTAATTTCCCCCCCATGCCTAATTAGCTTATGGTATTGCCCTTTATGTCTAAATCATGTATCTATTTTGACTTTATCTTGTTATATTGTATGAGATGTTAGTCTATGCCTAATTTCTGCCACATTGCTTTCCAGTCTTCCCAACAGTTTTTGTCAAATAGTGAATTTTTGCTCCAAAAACTTGAATCTTTGTGTTTATCAAATACTAGGTTACTATGGGCATTTGTTTCTATATATTGGATACCTAATCTATTCCACTAATCAATCACTCTGTTTCTTATTCAGTATCAGATTGCTTTAATGATTACTTTGTAGTATACAATCTACTTTGGAGTATAATATCAGGTTACTTTACTGTACTGTAGCTATTTCTCGGTCAATGGGTACCCATCTTGCAATTCTTTCTGGTCAAATATTTTCTTCAGTCCTAAACTATACATGAAGTTCAGGCTGCAGCTTACTGACTGGAATTTCTAGGTTAAATAAATTTAAATAGGTTTGAAGCAATTAAAGCCAACCCTTTCAAGGAAGAAGAAAATTATGAAGTGAAATTGTTGGACTGATGGAGATGTTCAGAGAGAATGGTGTAAGGAGAAGAGAAAGCCTATGGGGATGGGGAAAAGAACTAGAAATTCTAAGAACAGGAATGGGCCAAATCAAGTAAACTGAAGTTTATTAGAGACAAATAAAAAATTGGAAAGAAAAACTATAGATTTGAATTAATTACTTCTTCGATGAATTCTTTCAAGTTCTATTTTGCCCTCTGATTCTAAAACATCAGGGCAGTTTTCTTTGAGGATCTCTTGAAGGATGCTTTCCAAGTTCTTTTTCTGGTCATGGGTTTCAGGTAGACCAATAATTTTCAAATTG